>CM035788.1:6292165-6342165 GCA_020466265.1 Siphamia tubifer
TACGATAAGACAAGATTAGATAAGATAAGATGAGATGAGATGAGATAAGATGAGATAAGATGAGATAAGATGAGATAAGATAAGTTAAGATGATATGAGATGAGATGAGATACGATAAGATAAGATGAGATAAGATAAGATAAGATAAGATAAGATAAGATAAGATAAGATAAGATAAGATAAGATAAGATAAGATGAGATAAGATAAGATAAGATAAGATAAGATGAGATAAGATAAGATGAGATGAGATATATTCTTACCTTATCTACTCTTATGTATTACCGTATCTTATCTTACTTTATCTACTCTCACCTTACATTGTCTACTCTACTCATCCCTTACCTCATCTACTATTTTTTATCGACTCTTATCTTACCTTGTCTATGGACCTTTCTCACAACTTCCGCATTACACACCAGAAATACGTAGGCGGAGCGTAACCCTACTTCCGCACCAGCAAAAGTTAAATGACAAAGGTGACAGCAATGACCAAACATTATTGTAACATACCAGGATGTTCTTGTAATGCCCAGAAGCAGTCATATATATTTCTTTCCACTTGTTCCCTGTTAATGGCGAAGCTAGATGAAAACGGGTCCAGGCTATTCGGTGGGATGAAGGGCCGAGTTTTATCGTTAAAAAAGGAGCACTTCCGTCTGCAGCAGACACTTCACATCAGAACACTACATCTTGGGAAGACTGTTTGCCAGTTGAAAGCAGAGTCTGTCTCTAGCATTTTTCCTTGGAATGATTATATTCCTACAGGAAAAAGGAGCCGCTATATGAACAGTGTCAAAAATGGCAGCCGTTAACGTCGCTATGAGTTGAGATAAAAGAAGTCGCCATGGTTTTGAAAGTTATGGTGAACACAAATGAATAATGGTCGACTTAAACTGTCATTGGGACATTTTGCCTTTAGATGCCAGTACATCAGTGTCAGCAGTAAACAACAGTAACATTGGAAGGAAAGAGTTGAAATAGTGAAAGAGCTGCAGCTGCAGCCAGTGAACGGTAGTAAGTCACAGTAAATGTGACAGTGATCAAACTGGAGTTTGTGAGGCTCCTCTTTTTTTCTTAGCAATGGGTAGCATCTAGCCCTCACAAAAACATGCCCGTCTACTACAGTTGATAATATGACAAACACCAACATAAACAAACACTGTCAGAGAAAAATGTGAATGGATTATGATAGCATTTGGCTAACGTTAACATTATGCTAACGATACATTGACTTGAACCATAGACAGAGTAAATATAAAATAGTGAAATAGTCCATGTCCTCTATATTATCCATACATAACCCTATAACCATTGAATTACTTGTACATGGGCGATATAAATATAGTTAATGCACATTAGATGTGATGATTCATTTGAGTAAAGGTCAAAGGTCAAGGTCACAATTTACTAAAAGGTCAAAATCACATTGTCAGTTATAACTCAAAAACAGAGGTGACTGAAGGGTTGCCAGTTCGATTCTACACACTGAGAAAAACTTGTAAGGTTTATTTACAATGAATAAAAATAGACAAAACTAAACAAAATAATCATCAAAATGAAAATAATGATGAAAATGAGTATAAAAACACCACAATAATAATAATAAAAAACCTACCAAACAACCAAAAATACCAAAAAATAAACAAAGTAATCAACAAAATGAGCAAAACCTTTATGTTTCTAAACTTTGTGGAAAGATTGAATTCAGATGTTCCTTTCCTAACAGGGGTCTGGGATATAAAACAATAATGACTAATGACAGAATAAATATTATATTGGGATAAATAAGCATCAGAATCAGTTGGTTGACGAAAGGGTTCAATTCCACTGTCCAAGAAAAAAGTTTTTGGCTTAATTACTATTAATAAAAATAGACAAAAAATGAACAAACTAATCAATGAAATGAAAATAATCAACAAAATTAACCAAAATTAACAAACATTTTATGTTTATAAACTATGTATGTAAAGTATGTGGAAACACAATTCAGATGTCACTTTTCTAACATATATTATATATATATATATATATATTATATTGGGATAAATATCATTACATGGGTTTGGTTTAAATGATCTTTTTCAAAATGAATCAGAAATGGATTAGACTTCATTTTTCTCAACATTGATTTTATGTTTTTTTTTATCCCATTAAACTTTAAGGAAATACTGACATTTCTAAATTATATGGACATTTCTCTGTAAAAACTTACAATTTTAATTATGTTTTACAGACATTACAGCTTCTAATCCTGTCCAAACATTTATATTCTATTCACTCATAACTAACATTGTCACATTATTTTTTGCCCAATCCCAATAAAGGAACTAACATCTGCTTATTAGACAGCAAAATTGTTTTTATGATGCTTTAAAAAACATGATTTAATTTTAAAAAGGTTATTAATAATAATAATAACAATAATAATAATAGTAGTAGTAGTAGTAGCAGTAGTAGTAACACATTCAAGATAAACACACAAAAAAACAATCTCTTGTGAAAAATATGAATATAGTCCTTTTTAAATATTGATACATGATCATGAAATTAAATATTTTAATATATTGCAGAACCAGTATTTTCATACACCTCTCATTTTGATCAATAACATTGGTTAAGATTTTTCAGAAAGTATCTCCTTCAGACATTAAATGTGCTAAATCTTACATATTTTAATAAAATGACTCAGAAAACAAATGATAAAAGTGCAGGTTAACTCCTGTTTTTAATTCCCTTGTTGCTCTCTGTTGCTACACTGAAAAGGTCAGAGGTTATTTTCACCTCAGCAACTCATGTATCCAAATATTTTCCCAGTTCTCCAGTGGAAAATACGACACAATTGTTTGTTGGTTGGCCAAAAAAACAAATCACACATGCAATACTTGACTGCATCACCTTTGGTTTTGATTACAGGAGACTCACACTGGGTTTAAATTAAACAAATAGTTCAGATCCTTCATGCGTAACTACTGCAGTGTTTAATACTGTTTCAGCTGGAACAAGTTATTTAATTGAACTGATTCCATACTTCTATAATACATAAAAAATGGAGACAGATCCAGAATACTTTATCACCCCCCCTCCCAAAAGGCCAGATGGGTATTGTTTTTGGTTCATTTGTGTTTTTCATCAACTTTATGCAAACACTCCTGAACCAATTTCCATGAAATATCACAATTTAAATAACATTTTGGAACCGATACCATTTTGAAAGTACTGGTTTGGTATCAGAATCGAATGAAACCCTTTCGGTACCCAACCCTCGTTTTGAAGTAGATCTGACACTAATGTTCCTTTGGACTAAAACCTATTCTCTTGTTCATTCTAAGAAGGTCACATGTTGACCCCAGACTCATGTTAGAAACTTGAGCCAACCAGCAGTTAAGGGTTGGGTTTTCTTTATCATTAACACACATGTGGTAACAGTGCATTGGTTTTATTCTGGAAGCATTTTATTGCAGACCAGTGTAATAGCAGAGACCTTATCAGACTTTCACTTAAAATAAGCGATTGTGCATCAGCTTGACTCCAAGGAGTCAGTTTATTCTTATTTAATATTCCATTTGTTGTGTCGACCTCAGCTCAGGTTCATGTAGTGGATCATAAAAAACAAAAAACACAAGTTCATACCTCCCTGATAGCACTGAATTAAAATTCCATTGTTGAGTGCTATTGCAAAAGAATAAAAGATAGATAATGATGTCTGAAAGTTGGGCTGTACTTATCGTTACCACGGCGATCACTGCAGCAGAAGATGATGTTGTTAATATTTATTTTTTCTCATTACATCTTTGTTAACTGGTAATCTGGGAATAAATGTAATAATGAATCAAAGAAAACACTTTGACTTCACCTGTCTGTAATCAGGGTTTATTTTTACTTCATAAATGGATATTTTCATAAAACGCTAAAATTAACTGAATATGGCCTAATTCTGGAAACTCAACCGACAACAATCAGTGATTTTATTTCATCTCCAGCTCGTGTTTTGAGGGAGAAACATTTCACTAAACTGTGCTTTTGTACATTTTTAGCTAGTCTCTTGTCCATGTCAATACTGAAGATGAAATATAATTCTAAATGTGCATAAATACAATTACCCCCCACCCCCCAAAGGGTATTGTTTTTGGTTTGTCTTTTTTGTTTGTCTGTTTGTCAGAAACTTTATTTTAAAAAGTACTAAATCATTTTTCATAAATTTTTTGGGAAAGGTGCGAGTGAGGTGGTCCAGAATAGATCCCATTACATTTTGGTGAATATAGGTCAAAGGTTAATGTCACCAAAATGTGTTTTCACAATGATAAGAAATAGGGAAAATCAGGAATGTCCTTAGATTTTGGATTTCACTTCTGAACTATTCATCTTACAGATTTCCAATAAGCTCTAAAATGTTGTTATTTTAATTGTGTGTATAGATTTTCACCTCTTTTAAAATTTATTTATCCTTTATTTAACCAGGAAATATTCCATTGAGATTAAGAACCTCTTTTACAAGGGAGTCCTGGACAAGATAGGCAGCAGCAAAGCAAGACACAGTAATAGGAACATACTGTTAAAATACATACAACACACAAAGACCTATTGTTGACCCAAGAGGTCAGAGGTCACTCAGTCAATACCTAAAAAACTAAAATGGACTACAACAGAAAAGTCAGTGGAGATAGAGACCTTGTATTATTGGAGAAAGATATAGGCTCCTAAATGGCATCATGACCTTTGACCTTGAGCGACCTTAAAAAGTAAAACCCATAGTCTCACGTTTAGAGACGGACCATTAAGAGCTAAAATGTTTGCGAGGGGGCGGGGCTTGTGCCTGGCACCACTTGTTTGAGTCTGAAACCACCTGTATTATTTGGTTATTTTGACCATGTGTCATGTTCTGCAAATAATAGCATTTTTATTTGAAATATGGTAGAAATGTCATTGGTAGTTTAGAGAATAAACCAAAAATGTTCATTTCACTCCAATACGTACTGTAGCTATAAGTGGAAAAATAAGAGAAAGTGATTTCATTTTATTGTTTTTTGCAGAGCTGTATATATGGAATAACACTTTATCATATACCTGGAAAGCATCAGCAAACCAGCACTTTGGTCATTTGTTTTCCAATTACTGTATTTTCTGGACTATAAATCACACCAGACAAAAAATACATAATAGAGAAGGGAAAAAAAACATATGTAAGTTGCATTGGAGTATAAGTCACAGTTTTGGGGGAAAATGTATTTGATAAAATCCAACATGGAGAACAGGCATTTCATCTTGAAAAGTAATTTAAAATAAAAAATGGAACAGAGAACAACAGGCTGAATAGGTGTACACTAGGGCATTAACGACTTCAGTTTTTTTCCAAGTCCACTTATCTGTCAATAAAGTCGAAGTCAAGTCGAGGGGTTGTGATGATGTCATCACATTTTCAGCGGAGCACACGTCTGTCCAGCAATGAGCAACTTATATTAAAGTTCACTGCAACATAACAATGTCCACTGACAAGACACGAGCATCAGCATTTTAACAACAACAAAACAAAGGCCTTGAGTTTTCTGTTAAATTTAACTGCCCAACATAAGTAAGGTTCATCCTAAAGACAAAATGTAAAAAAGTGAGGACATGTGACAGACGTCTGGACAGTTCGGTTTTAGAGCCATCTGTCCAGACAAAATCCGGACATATGGTCAACCTACATAAAGTGCAAAAAGTTTAAGCCAGCAGCCGCCAAGACGCACACCACACTTGTCCATATCATGTTTAGAAAAAGAGCACGTTGTCTTAATGCGCGTTGTCTGTGCTGCTGCTCATATCAGTCAGGTTAGCTAACGGATGCTGCTCATATCACTCAGGTTAGCTAGCGGATGCTGCTCATATCAGTCAGGTTAGCTAGCGGATGCTGCTCATATCAGTCAGGTTAGCTAACGGATGCTGCTCATATCACTCAGGTTAGCTAGCGGATGCTGCTCATATCAGTCAGGTTAGCTAACGGATGCTGCTCATATCACTCAGGTTAGCTAGCGGATGCTGCTCATATCACTCAGGTTAGCTAGCGGATGCTGCTCATATCAGTCAGGTTAGCTAACGGATGCTGCTCATATCAGTCAGGTTAGCTAGCGGATGCTGCTCATATCAGTCAGGTTAGCTAACGGATGCTGCTCATATCAGTCAGGTTAGCTAGCGGATGCTGCTCATATCACTCAGGTTAGCTAGCGGATGCTGCTCATATTACTCAGGTTAGCTAGCGGATGCTGCTCATATCACTCAGGTTAGCTAGCGGATGCCTCTTCAGATACTGTCCATGACACTTGTGTTTTTGTTGTATTTTCCATATTGTTTAGGTCACTGGGTTGTTTTTGTTTTGTCAGACCCACCCCCTGTTTTACCTACAGCAGCCATGTCTGCTCTGGTTTAGGTCTGACTGGTCTGTGTTTACCTGCTGAGGGAGAGAAAGAATAAAATGTGACTTGTCGATTCCTCCAAATTTAAGTTGACTTGTGCTATGGGAGTCGACGTTTCGACTAATCGATGTTTCTGTTAAGGTCCTAGTGTACAGTTAACCTGACTGTCGCCATCTGGTATCACGATACCATCTGGGACCCTTCCATAACCAATCTGTTTTCAAAGGAGGTGCCTTAGCTAAAATCCTTGCATGTGATTAGAGGAAGAATTTGTCCGTCATCTTGACTGACGCACCGCTTCAGCCACTCATGTTGAACTCAAACGTCAGACTGACAGCAGGAAGAAGAGCCATACTGTGAGCAGACCATCAAAACCAAGGTGACAGTATGACTGCACTGTCTGTAAATGACCATTGTCATATGTGCAGGAAATTATGAGGATAAAAGGCAACATCGGCAACACCCAGCAGACATTCCTTGAACTTCCCTATGGCTTCCCAGCGGCTTGCTGGAACTTGGTCTTAACGTGTCAGATGTTCCAGAAAATATCCTCTGGCATATGTCTGAAATGCCTGCGATGGTTGCGTGACCATGGCGAAACGCAGGCAAATGACGTGAGCCAGGTTAGTGTACAGTATGCTAATGTAACACATTCAGCTAATGCTACATGACACATAAAAGACTGTAATTAACTGTAGCATAAAGAACATGGTCGTGCACAAAGTGGTTGTCAGTGGGAAAATAACACGCAAAATTATATAATAATGTGTTAATAATTTGAGATATAAATCGCATCCCCTGCCAACCTATTAAAAAAACTGTGATATGGTAATCTGATTAAAATATGTAACATTTAGTACCTTGCTGATCATTTCTATAAAAACAAACAAAATAAAGACCAAACTGCAGACCAGTGGACTCAAACTACACCAAAAGGAAATGGATGAAAAGGCTGAACAAGAAATGGGAAAACAAAACAAGAAACAAAATGTCACAAGAAAAAAAAATAAAGGAATAATTCTTCGAAGCTACAGAAGTACAGGTTCCGTCCGGGATCACATCAGAAAACCACCGCTACCTTCTTTGTGTGTTGGTTGAATTCCGCAAAACTGCTGTTTGATATGTGCTGGTGTTCTCCGACAACCACATACTCAACTATTAAACCTGCTTGTAAAGTTTTTATGTGTATGAATAATTTGTGCGTCTCTCTGTGTAAATCTGGTCTTAAGTGTTGGTGTTTCTAGACGCCGGAATGAATAATTAATGTTAAGTTTTTATGAAAGGATGGCAGCGCTGGGTTCACTCGGAGATGGTTGTGCATATATACAGGTAATTCTGCTGCAAGAAACAGGCGTAACCCACGGTAACCGCCTATATTACAACAGAGGAAAAGCACCGGTGAAAAATACTATTTCTATTTTATTTAAATCAATTCAGAAAAATGGTTCCAGTAATTATCAAAACATATTTAATTTAACTATTACAGAGGTCATCACAATGGTTTTATACTACATTTTACATCTGACATTAGGGTTTTTTTGTTTAAATTACGAGTTATATGCACTTTAATGCAATACTTTGCGAGAATATCAGAAAAGAAACAGGTTATAGATGGATAGTGACATAGATAAGAGATAGATAGGGTGTGATAGATGTTCATGTTTATTAAAGGATCATTTGTCAATGTAAACATTTTTATAATGTAATTTTTACTCTAAAATATATAGAAAAGTTCTGACTTTACATTTTTTATTATAGGTTATGATGTTATTATTTTAATGCTCTGACCCCCTCGATGTTAAATTGGTCTGAACATAGAGAAGTAATGAGCAATTAAAGTAATATTTTAATTATTACATAAAACATGAGGCCTTAAACTAATGCAGTTTCTGAAATCCATAAATGTTTTTAATTAGGGCTGTTAAAATGAATGCATTAACACAGATTAATCCATCATCAAGATTAATCTAATTAAAATGTTTAACGCAATTAAATGGAACAGTTGTGTACAGTTGTTTTGTTGAGACTGTTGAATAAACATGTCAATTGCATATTTATTCATATTTTCGCATATGTTTTGGTGTTTTTTTCCCACATACTTTAGAAGAGTTTTTGAATATGATTTGGATTTTCCATCACTTTCTTTGTGTTAGCATATTTTATTGTGGATTTGAGCATATTTGATATATTTTTTTAGTGTTTTGATGGAGTTTTCTTTTCATCAAAGCACTTCCAGCTTGAAATACCACATTAATGTGAAGCATATTTTAGTTGAAGAGCTTGCAACAAACACATTAAGTGCAGATATACCTTTCTTTGTTGAGTCAGTTTGGTCCTGTAAAATAAAAGACAGTTTTTATGATTAATTCATCTAATTAAAACTTGTAATCATTTGACAGCACTATTTTAAATTCTTTGCTGGAATGTCATTGAGAAAATCAGGTATTATGACTTCAGCTTATTGTAGCCAGACTTTGTTAGGTGGAGAATTTGTAGTCTACAAAAGATAAAATTCAACAATAAACATTGCAACATGAGTTTATTTAATCACATGTGGAAAAGAAAGAGATAAAACTGGTAATAAATGGAAAATATCTGGCTTTTCAAGTGATTCATCAGTATGTATCTGTTAGAAATGTTATAAATTACTTGATTTATGATTTATACATGAATAGATAATACAAGAGCAAACACACTATATGTAATACATTAAAAGTATGAAAAGAGAACTGGTAGAAAATATGCACAATCTATCACATTTTGTCAATATATTCATGTTAAGCATGGTTAGGCTGGTCCGATATGTGCAATATTTAGGTTTGCAGTCATTCTAATTCAGCAGTCTGATCAAATACAACCTGTAAAATTACTGTTTAATTGTGAAATATAAGTATAAATGGAGACACAATATTCATCTGTTGTCCATTACTTTATGTGTTTTCTCCAGTGTCAAATCCCTTGGGGTGGAGCTTTGCTTCTTTCTCCACATTAGTGATGACTCAGTTTAAATCAGCTGTGTGTATTCAATGTGTTTGATGAGTTTCAGTTACTACTTTAACCTGCAGAGTGGCACTGAATATAAATGTTGTTAAAATGGCTTAAAATTATAGCTTTGAGTTGTTGATTTCAGGCAGTGCAGATGTTCATACAATGACAATGCTACTTCAATACATATAAATTCATGTATAACTGAATTATAATGTATCTTTGATGTGACACTTTATCTAGACCTCTTTAACCTGTAATCCAGTTGCCATTTTACAACCAGTTTTAAGATTAAAACCAAATATAGACATATTAAAGCCACTGGCACAAACATTTTCAGCAGTTTTTTGCATTGATTAATTAATTTATTAATTTGTTTGTGAATTTTATTGGATTTTATCATGTTTTGTATATTTCTTTCTTTGCATTTTTTGTGCCTCTTAATGCATTTTTCTGAAATTTGAGTACAACCCCCCTCTCCAATCATGATTAATTAAAATTAATCCAAAGCAAACCTCTGATTATTTCCTCCACCAAGGAGGTTATGTTTTTGCCGGCGTTTATCGGTTTGTCTGTCTGTGTTCAAGATAACTCGAAAACTTATGGACAGATTTTGATGAAATTTTCAGGATATGTTGGAAATGTTAACAGGAAGAACTCATTTCATTTTGGGGGTGATCGGGGTGGGGGGTGGAGTCTACCTTGGCGGAGGTCTGCGCTCTCAGAGTGCTTTTCTAGTTCCAATTAAAAATGTTATTAATTTGACAGCCCTAAAAATGATATATATATATATATATATAAAAAAAAAAAAAAAAAAAAAAAAATGTTCCTCTCGCCCCACGTGGGCGGTGTCTCCTTCAGGCTCGGGTCCTCTACCAGAGGCCTGGGAGCCTGAGGGTTCTGCGCAGGATCTTAGCTGTTCCTAGCAATGCGCTCTTTTGTACAGAGATCTCTGATGTTGTTCCTGGTATCTGCTGGAGCCATTCTCCCAGCTTGGGGGTCACTGCCCCTAATGCTCCGATCACTACTGGTACCACTGTTGCCTTCACACTCCACATTTTCTCTAACTCTTCTTTCAGCCCTTGGTATTTCTCAAGCTTCTCATGTTCTTTCTTTCTGATGTTGCTATCACTGGGGACTGCTACATCTATCACCACCACTGTCTTCTCATGTTTATCCACCACCACTATGTCAGGCTGATTGGCCATCACCATCTTGTCAGTCTGGATCTGGAAGTCCCACAGGATCTTGGCCTGTTTGTTCTCTGTCACCTTTGGGGGGTTCTCCCATCTTGACCCTGGGACCTCCAGTCCATACTCTTTACAGATGTTCCTGTACAGTATGCCCGCTACCTGGTTATGCCTCTCCATGTATGCCTTGCCTGCCAGCATCTTACACCCTGCTGTGATGTGCTGGACTGTTTCAGGGGCTTCTCTACACAGCCTACACCTGGGGTCCTGTCTGATGTGGTAGACCCCGGCCTCTATTGCTCTGGTGTTCAGGGCTTGTTCTTGTGCAGCCATGAGTAGCGCCTCTGTGCTGTCCTTTAGTCCAGCCTTTTCCAGCCACTGGTATGTCTTTTCCATATCAGCCACTTCCTCAATTTGTCGATGGTACACGCCATGCAAGGGTTTGTCCCTCCATGATAGTCCCTCTGGTTCCTCGACCTTACTGGGCTTTTGTTGCCTGAGGCATTCACTTAGCAGTTGGTCATTGGGGGCCATTTTCTTGATGTATTCCTGGAGGTTCGCCGTTTCCTCCTGGACAGTAGTTCTGACACTTACTAGTCCTCGGCCCCCTTCCTTTCGCTTAGTGTACAGCCTCAGGACACTGGACTTGGGGTGGAACCCTCCATGCATGGTAAGGAGTTTCCTTGTCTTGATATCAGTGGCTTGTATATCTTCCAGTGGCCAGGATATTATCCCAGCTGGGTATCTGATTACTGGCAGGGCATAGGCGTTAATGGCCTGGATCTTATTTTTGCCGTTCAGCTGACTTTTCAGGACCTGTCTTACCCTCTGTAGGTATTTGGCTGTGGCTGACTTCCGAGCTGCCTCCTCATGATTACCATTTGTCTGTGGGATCCCTAGGTATTTGTAACTTTCCTGCACATCTGTGATATTCCCTTCAGGTAGGTCAACCCCTTCAGTTGTGATCACCTTTCCTCTTCTAGATATCATCCGCCCACATTTATCTAGTCCGAATGACATCCCAATGTCTTTGCTGTAGATCCGGGTGAGGTGAATTAGGGAATCAATGTCACGCTCATTCTTGGCATACAGCTTGATGTCATCCATGTAGAGGAGGTGGTTGATGGATGTTCCACTTCGGAACTGGTATCCGAAGCCACTCTTTGAGATGATCTGGCTGAGGGGGTTTAGGCCTATGCAGAACAGCAGGGGGGACAGAGCATCTCCTTGGTAAATGCCGCATCTGATGTTCACCTGTGCAATTGGCTTTGAGTTGGCCTCCAGAGTTGTCTTCCACAGCCTCATTGAGTTCTGGATGAACTCTCTTAGTGTCCTGTTGATGTTATACAGTTTTAAGCATTCCAGTATCCATGTATGTGGCATTGAGTCATAGGCTTTCTTGTAATCAATCCAGGCAGTGCACAGGTTGGTGTTCCTCATCTTGCAATCTCGGGCAATTGCCCTGTCAACCAGTAGCTGGTGTTTGGCTCCCCTGGTGTTGTTGCCTATTCCTTTCTGTGCTCTGCTCATGTATTGCTCCATGTGCCTACTCATCTTAGTCGCTATGATGCCTGATAGAAGCTTCCATGTGGTGCTGAGGCAGGTTATAGGCCGGTAGTTAGATGGTATTGTTCCCTTCTGGGGGTCCTTCATTATGAGGACTGTCCGGCCCTGGGTTAGCCACTCTGGGTGGTTTCCCGATATCAGCAGCTGGTTCATCTGTGCTGCTAGGCGTTCATGGAGTGCTGTCAGTTTCTTAAGCCAGTAGGTATGAATCATGTCGGGCCCTGGTGCTGTCCAGCTCTTCATTTTGGACACTCTGGTTTGGATGTCTGCTAGTGTGATGACTACTGGGTCTTGTTCTGGGAGTTGGCTGTGCTCTGCCTGTAAGTCTGTCAGCCATTGGGCATTGGTGTTATGTGTTGCCTCCTTCTCCCAGATGCTCTTCCAGTATTGCTCAGTTTCAGCCCTAGGTGGGTCTGTTGTCACCTTGCCCCCCTGCCATTGAGAGTAGACCTTAGCTGGGTTGGTGGAGAACACCTGGTTTATTCTCCTGGCCTCTACCTCTCTTGTGTATCTCTTTAGGCGGGTAGCTAGTGCTGTGAGCCTTTGCTTAGCAGTCTCCAGTGCCTCAGCTGTGGACAGTTTGTTGTATTTCTTGGGCAGTTCTTTCCTCAGATTCACACCTCTGCTTAGTTCTGTTAAAACACTGACTTCTCTCCGTGCTGCCATGATCTTTGCCTCTAGCCTTCTCCTCCATGGGGCAACCTTCTGGCTGCTCTGGCTGTTCATCTTGTAGCCAAGCATCTCAAGGATTACGGTTGCTGCTGCATACATCAGCTGATTGGTCTCAGTGATGGTAGTGGTAGGGACAGTTTGCAGTGCAGTGTTCAGGTCCTCCAGTAGAGACTGGTCTGGTACTTTGTTCTTTAGCCTTGGCAAGCAGGTAGTTGTGTTCCCCCAGGATTTCATGATTCTCTTTCTCAGGTCAGCTGCCCTTGTGTTTAGTCTTTCTGGGGCTTGGTACCCAATCTCGATATTTGGGGGTGGTGGTGAAACCACCCCCAAGCTGACCTGTCGTCCTGGCTCCCCCTTGCCGTAGCATCTTTGTACCGTGGATGAGGTACAACGCTGTACCTCATTGATCTCTAGCTGTGATAGCAACCTCTTATTGCGGATATTCGAACACTGAGCTAGGAGCTGTTTCTTAGTCAGTGAGGATGTGGGGTTTCGAAGTAACCATTTCTCCCACATCCTCTGCATGTACCCTCTCTCACTGGGGTTACTCCCGTAGTAACACTCCATCAGTACCATGTTCTCTGCCCTGCTCCATGAATGTCTTGTTCCAGTAGCCAATTTAACATCAGGGTGTCCTGGTTCCTCAACCCCTAACGCGGACCTTGTTGTCCCGGGCGCCGTCCGAGCCGGTATGACTCTATTTATTGTATCGCTCATCGTGAGGTATAGGCATGTATAGCGTAAAGTGCCTTGCCTAAGGGCACACCTGGGATTCGAACCGGCAACCTTCCGCACCAAAGTCAGTGGTGTAGACCACTAAGCTATCCAGTCGCATATATATATATATATATATATATATATATATATATATATATATATATATATATATATAAATGTCAGAAATATTTACTTACTGGGTCTCAGGAGTATAAGTAAAGGAATGCTCAACATTTCAAACTTCAGGACTGCTTCTCAAACAGTGGCTGAAAGAGAAGCAGTCCTGTGACCACTGACTTAACTTTTGACTTTTAACTGGCTCCTACCATGACTCATAATCTTTCCTCTGTATTTCTGTCATGTTTTCTGTTGCCTGCAGATGGAAAATAACATGGCTGCTATAATCTGGTATGGTTACATCTATTCCCTGTTGCATAGATGTTCATTAATGCACGCTGTCCTGATCAAATAAATAAAACAAACAAATAAATAAATAGTAAGTATAAGAAGAACCAAAAATAGACAGATTAATAAAACAGATTTGAAAATAGCCGTTTGAATCCAGTAGAACTGTCCATAGATGCTCATAAATCAGCAGCTCAAAACCACCGTCTGCCTCAGATCTGTGTGTGTGTGTGTGTGTGTGTGTGTGTGTGGTCATCTGCAGACAAACTCCATCTTTGTCTTCTGTCCACCTCCATCACAGATAAGGCTTTTATTTATGTGACACTGACTTTACTCTGCTTTTCCTTCCTCTTTACTGTATGACATGAACGCTGTCTGTGGCGGAAGCAGTGAAAAGGCTCCAGTTCTATTCTATTTTTTTTTTATCTGTCACATCTCGTGTTCTTCCTGCTGCATCAGTTTGACTGTTGGACGTTCACGTCCCTCAACGACACACATGTGACGTGTACAAAGTGAAGAGACATGTTCATACTGAGCAGTATTTGACTGAGCCCACTGAATATATACCAAATAAAACACTACAATTCTACCTACCTACCTACCTACCTACCTACCTACCTACCTATCTACCTACCTACCTACCTACCTACCTACCTACCTACCTACCTACCTACCTATCTACCTACCTACCTATCTACCTACCTACCTACCTACCTACCTATCTACCTACCTACCTACCTACCTACCTACCTATCTACCTACCTACCTACCTACCTACCTACCTACCTACCTATCTACCTACCTACCTACCTACCTACCTACCTACCTACCTATCTACCTACCTACCTACCTACCTATCTACCTATCTACCTACCTACCTACCTACCTACCTACCTACCTATCTACCTACCTACCTACCTACCTACCTACCTACCTACCTACCTACCTATCTACCTACCTACCTACCTACCTATCTACCTACCTACCTACCTACCTACCTACCTATCTACCTACCTACCTACCTACCTACCTACCTACCTACCTATCTACCTACCTACCTACCTACCTATCTACCTACCTACCTACCTACCTATCTACCTATCTACCTACCTACCTACCTACCTACCTACCTACCTATCTACCTACCTACCTACCTACCTACCTACCTACCTACCTACCTACCTACCTATCTACCTACCTACCTACCTACCTATCTACCTACCTACCTACCTACCTACCTACCTATCTACCTACCTACCTACCTACCTATCTACCTACCTACCTACCTACCTACCTACCTACCTACCTACCTATCTACCTACCTATCTACCTACCTATCAAAAAGAACAAGAATTTGCAAAATAACTAATAAAATGAACAAAAACAAAACAAGTGTTTCCAGGCATAACCTAATTTGCTCTATCTCTTATCATTGCAAAAAAAAAAAAAAAAAAAAAACGCTTTGGTGGCTGTGACCTTTGACCTACATTTGCCAAAATGTAATGGGATCTATTGTGGACCACCTCACATAGTTCCTGAAAATGTAATGGAAATTGGTCCAGGAGTTTTTCCATAAAGTTGCTGACAAACAGACAAAAAAATTTATTGATAAAAAGAAACACTCAAAAACAACACCTTTGGGGGAGATGGGGTAATCAACAAATCACACAAAATGGTCAACAAAATAAGTAAAAATGAAGAAAATTATCAACAAAATAAGTAAAAATGAAGAAAATAATCAACCAAATGAGTCAAAATGAAGCAAGACATAAACCCAATCCTAATTCACCCCCTCACCCCTACCCCATGATTCTTGCCCTTGGCAGTACCCCTGAAATGGGGCTGCACTGGGTAGTGGTTCAAACATTACCCTATGAAATGGGACAACCCTTCATGACCTGTTACATCAGCAGCGTCTCTGTGACTCAGTGTTTTACAAAAAAAAAACAGATGTAGAAGTTGACAGTAAGTATGTCAGTATATTAATCCACATGACGACAGCCCATAATACTACACCATAGTTGGTCCAGGAAGTTCAGTCTTTGATGGGCGACATAAAAATTCAGACGAAACAACACACAATGGGTTTCACACTACATCGCTATGACAACCAGGTACTATAGAGTCAGTACTATGCTGTAATGGAAACAGTCTCCAGGAATAGTACCTAGTACCAAAGCCGTTTTGAGTCGGTTTCATGTAGTTGAAATACAGCAAAAGAAGCTGCTCTTAATAACTACAGTACAGTTTCCTACAGTATTCCCCATTTGATTTCATTTCATTTATTTGGCTCTCCATTAGTTTTGGTTTAAAGCATCACTATTCTTCCTGGAGTCCACAGGAATTAACCTGACTGTCACCATCTGGTATCACAAAACCATCTGAGACCCTTCCACAACCAATCCGTTTTCAAAGGAGGGGTCTTATCAAAAATCCTTGCATGTGATTAGATGAAGAATCTGTCCGTTATATTTACTGACACGTCGCTTCAGCCACTCACGTTGAACTCAAGCCGTGACGTAGCTCAGAGCGACAGCAGGTAGAAGAGCCATCCTGTAGCAGACCATCAAAACAAACACCACAGTATGACTGCACCTTAACTGACCGCTTCGTTGTCTGTAAATGACCATTGTCGTATGTGCAGGGAAATATGAGGATAAAAGGCAACATCTGCAACAGCGCGTGGATATTCCTTGAACTTCCCTATGCACCAGTGGCTTGCAGAACTTGGTTTTAATTGTCAGATGTTCTAAAAAAATCTTCTGGCATATGTCTGAAATGCTTTCGCTTGGTAGGACACCAGAGTACTGCGGACACTATAAGGAAGTGTTTCCTATCCCTGGTCCTCGAGGCACACTGTCTTCTGCAGAGCTGGATGATATGCTGATTAGTTATTTGAATCAGGTGTGGTTGGAGAGAGAAACATCGAAAACATGCAGGATACTGTTCCTCGAGGACCAGGTTTGGGAAACACTGCTATAAGGGAATGACTAAAAGCTGAAGAGGAACCCAGTACCGAACACTAACGCCACCCAGTCATAGGAAGTCCCACCCAGTGACACTGATTGGCTCCTTTGTTTTCCAGAAAACCTGAACTACATGATGCTCAGATGGTTGTTGAACCTAGCGTGTACATTGGCGAAATGCAGCCAGATGACATGACAGGAGTTATTTGGCGCCAATTCCCTATTTATAAAATTAAATGCTCTAAAACTACGTGATATTGTGGACCTTAAAGGTGTCATTCCGCTGAAAACCACTTTTCTACGCTCCTTTTGGAATCTGATGGGTCATCCCGAGTTACCAACATATGGTGTGTGTCCTCCACTGGTTATATTTACCATTCATAGAAAACAACACAGAGAAACGAGCCACTCAGAAAAAGCCTGTCCACTCCACATCACAGGGACATTGGCATCACCCACGTGGGCTTAAGCCCGTCTCCCATTGCAGTGAATCTGAAGTAGCATTAGCATTAGCATGTACAAGAGAAGACTGCGCCACAGTAGCTGCTGCACAAACTTGAAAAAAAGGGGCCAGATCAAACTGGTTCATGTGCTCTCTGTGGGAAAAAAAAGCCTAGTTTTTTTTCCCTGCATGTTTTCAAAACAAGCAAGGGCACTGGATGATACTCTGGGATGGTAAACACACACAGAGCAAGAGGGGAGGGGGGAGTGTTGCTTCATGCATTCTGAGCCAAACAGAAACGCCTCATCACCGCGTCATGGACATGTATGAGGAAGTACCAGTTCCACCTCAAGTCATTTTCTACCCTCCGAAAACAGCTGGAAACAAAGCAATACCAAGCTACCCTGAAAATGCCATCATTTGACTTATCTTGAACACAAACAAACAAACTTCCAAACCAACCAACCAATGAACGCCGGGAAAGATATTGAAGGAGGTAAAAACACCAAACGGTTAAAGACAAATGTGTAAATATCCTTAAAAGGCAGTTTTGTTTTTCCTGTTGTCTGTAATGAAAAACTGTTCAGACATTTAGACTGTGTTAAATAAACTGTTTGATGATATTTAAGATGCCTGGAATTGACACGTCTCTAGTTCAATTTCATCTCAGTGATCGAATCTGAGCATCAATGTTTCACAACTGTGAATTAAACATTAATGACTTAGAGCTTCAAGGCACGAGAACACTTCATTTATTTATTTATTTTTGAAAATCAGAAACAGATTAAAAAAGACTTACGCTAACAAGGGTATTTCCCTGAAACCTCACAATCCTCTGCTATGTAATAAAGCAAGTAAACAACACAATGTACAAAAGACTGGCCAACTACATCTATTAATAATGAAAAAATATATATATATTTTTAACAGATGTTCCCTTAGTTACACATGAATACATTTAAGTTACATAATAATTATATGAGTGTGAAATCAAGTGTGAAAACTGACAGAAAAGTGACAAAAGTGAAGAAAAAGTGACTTTTTCAGCACATATATAAACTACAAAAAAGCGCAAACCTCCACCAAGACAGACCTCCCCCCTTAGGGTATGTCTGTCTGTCTGTCTGTCTGTCTGTCTGTCTGTCTGTCTGATAGTTTCCAAGATAACTCAAAAACTTATGGATGGATTTTGATTACATTTTCAGGATGTGGTGGGAGTGTTAAAAGGAACAAAGGACTACATTTTGGTGGTGATCCAGAAGAGATCCTGGATTCTGGATCACTTAGAAATGTGACATTGAGCTAAATGGAGAATACATTTCAAAGTGATCCAGAATCCAGGATCTCTTGCAGATCACCACCAAAATATAATCATTTCCAGATCTCCCTATTACCATCCTACCCTGTAAACTACCTTCATTTTCTACTCACCCTAAATTATTTTTAACATAAATCTTACGTGTCCACATTTTTAAGATTTTTGAAAATTCGATTTAAGACATTTTAATGTATATTAAGGCCTTATTTTTAGAACAAATGTAAATGTATTTTACAACTTTTCAAGGACCGGCAGGAACCCTGATGGAAAGACCTTTATTTGTAACTACAGTCAGGTGAATTAAAATAAAATAAATAAATAAATGAAGAAAACAACGTTAACGAATCCCACACCAGACCTTTCTGTGTGGAGTTTGCATGTTCTCCTTGTGTCTGCGTGGGTTTTCTCCAGGTACTCCAGTTTCCTCCCACCATCCAAACACATGCACTGATAGGTTAACTGGTTAATCTGAATTGTCCATAGGTGTGAATGTGACAGTGATTGTTTGTCTATATATGTTCAGCCCTGAGATGAACTGGAGACTCATACAGGGTGTACCCCACCTTCACCCATTGTAGCTGGATTAGACCCCCAGTGACCCCCGTGACCCTAGTGAGGATAAAGCGGGTTCAGATGACAAGACGAGACAATGTTAGCGAACATTACAACATGTGAAGTAGAGTTTTAACAGAAACATGGTGCGGTGTGTGTGGACACACCAGGAAACCACAGCATTTTTAATTTACTACAAGATACAGAGGGAATATATAAGAATATATCTGTAAAACAACATGATATTTATTTCAAAAACATCAAAATTCCAAGGCACTCATCCTCTACAAATTTTGAAATGCCTTTATTTTATGGGCTAATCATGATTAAAATATAAATAAATACTATTACACCTTTCGTCAGGGAGTAAAAAGTGTCTGCAGTGTACCAAACTTAAAGAGAAAAGCAACACCGGTCTAATTGTTTTCATTTGTGTAGGTCAGACATAGAAGCAGTAAGTCGTCCAATTAAGGTAAAGCCACTACATCTCTAAAGTGATCAGCAGGGGGCCCCACATACATGAAGGATATTTATGTTGGTTGCCATGGTTATGGAATGACTTCCCATCATCTTGCAATAGTAAAGAAATAAATCACACATTAAATGTGATTTAATGGAAAAAGCAACATTACAGACTGACTGTAACAAAATAAATATATTTAGGATATTTAGTATAATATATTAAAGTTTTGTGCAAGGTGACCGTGTTTCCATGGTAACTTGGTCTACTGGTGTATGAGTGTGTGTGTGAATGAGTGAATGTGAGGAATTGTAAAGCGCTTTGGGCACCAACTGGTGAATATAATGTGCTATATAAGTACAGTCCATTTAACTTGAACATGTAAAGGAGTGTCACAAAATGCTGATAAGATTCATTTTACCTTAATGAATTCAACATATTGATAGATTTAGTGGTTCAGAAGTTACTCAACATTTTAGATCAGTCAGATTTTGGTGTCAGTGGCTTTAACATATCTGTTTGGTTTTATTGTTAAAAGTAATGGTAAAAAAAAACCTGTCATAAAAAAAAATTATATGGACATGATTGTAAGAGAAGACACAAATCTGGCATCTTGTCTTTAACTTTTTATCCGCATTAACAGAAGTGTTGTCTTTAAGAAATCTCCGAGCACACGGGGATGCCAGAGTGTGTGGAATTGCATTAGATATTAAAGACAGTGGTGCAGTGGTTAACACACACAGTTCCCACACCAGACCTTTCTGTGTGGAGTTTACATGAGTGGGTTTTCTCTGTACACCATCCAAACACATACTCCCTCCCAGCATCCAATTAACCAATAAATTAACCGGTTAATCTAAATTACCCATAGGTGTGAATGTGAAAGTGTTTGTCTGTATATGTTCAGCCCTGAGATGAACTGGAGACTCATACAGGGTGTACCCCACCTTCACCCATTGTAGCTGGATTAGACCCCAGTGACCCCCGTGACCCTAGTGAGGATAAAGCGGGTTCAGTTGACTAGACGAGACGAGATTGATGCCAGTCTGTAGATGGCGCTGTGATAGAATGCTGCCTGGTCAATGCACATGTGTAACAGCAATATTTTTGTGTTTTCATCCGTGAGATGGAAACACAACAGCAGAGAGTTTTCAAGACTTCCACCCTGGTATGCGTCTTCAGATTTTTGTATTTTCAACCTGTACAAACTCAATTCTCATGTGAACAAAAGGCACTTCCAGTAAAATATTTTGTCATTTTTAGCCACGATCATTCTCATGTAAACAACCCCTTATTAAGAAATCTGAGCAAGATCAGTTTCACTTGTTCCAGTGGCAGATTTTTTTTTTTTTTTTTTGCTTAATTATGTCACAACTATAAACGGTGAGAGGGGAATTGTTTTTAGTTTATTTGTTTGTTTGTTTTGTCTGGTTCTCAGCAGCTTCACACAAAAATTACCTGACTAATTTCAATGAAATTTTCAGGAAAGGTCAAGATTTGATTCCATTACATTTTGATGAATATAGGTCAAAGGTCACAGTCACTAAAAATGTGACTGCAATTGACCTCATGTAAATGTCATTCTGAAATAAGGTAGGACTACTTGGGGCGGCTGTGGCTCAGTTGGCAGAGCGGGTCGTCCAGTTTGAATCCCACTCTGTCCGAGTTTGTCTGTTGTAGGCGCAAAATAGCTGCCATGCTTCTGTCAGTCTGCCCCAGGGCAACTGTGGCTACATCTGTAGTTTACCACCACCAGAGGCTGCATGTGAGAGTAAATGAATAATGGGTCACTAATGTGAAGTGCTTTGAGTGGCCAAAAAGGCTCTAGATAAACCCATTATTATTATTATTATTACTTCTTAAAAAAGGCTTAATATAGAGCTGTAAAACCTCTGATTTCCACTACAATCATACACACACACACACATATATATATATATATATATATATATATATATATATATATATATATATATATATATATATATATATATGAAGAGTTCATTTGCAAAAACAGATAACTCCATTTTTAGTTTTCTCAGAAAATTGCATTTTTTACTCTACATTCCAGGTAATACTCATTGATTTGATATATTATTTATTCAATTTAGTGGATCTTACCAAATGAAATAAATAATATATCAAATAAATCAGTATTATCTGTGGAATGTAGAGTAAAAAAAAAAGACATTTTGTAAAAAAAAAAGAAAAATGGAGTTATCTGTTTTTGCAAATGAACTCTTCATATATATATATATATATATATATATATATATATATATATATATATATATATATATATAAAAACATTAACCCACTTCAAACTGACAGGCTGTTTGTTCAGTGTAAAAAAAAAGCTTGTAGATCAGGCTTTGAATGTGATTGAAATGATTAATTGGAACAGGCGGACTCAGAAGTACGATTACAGACAGGAAGTTGTGATTGAAAATCCCACTGATGTTTCCACAGAACTGATCTCCTCATATGTGTTTGTCTTATCATCTGTGCGCTCCGTCTTCACAGACACCAGTACAAGATGTTCACTACTGGGGATGATTTGTTTCAGCTTCAGTTCAAACGGAAAGTGGCAGCACGAGTCAGAACCGTAAAAGACGGATGTGAGACTTCTACTAAATGAAGCAAGATGTCAATTAGTCAAACGGTCGGTTTACGGGTAACGTGACAAAGCTTCAGTTCTCATCAAGGTTCTAATAGTTTGGGATTTTTACCCCCCCCCCCCCCAAAGTGGAGAGTTGTATTGTTTTTGAGTCTGTTTGTCTATTTGTTTGTAAGCAGATTTACGCAAAAACTACTGGACCAATTTCCATGAAGTTTTCAGGAAAGGTACAAGGTGGTCCAGAATAGATCCCATCCCAATTTTGGTGAATGTAGGTCAAAGGTCAAGGTCACAGTCACCAAAAATGTGTTTTCACAATGATAAACGATAGGGCAAATCCAAATCCACGTGCCTTATGTTTGACACCCCTGATCTATTCTACCTTTGTTCTTGTCTTTTTTTCCCCCTTTCTGCATCTTTTAATCCACTCTCAGACTTACTTTTATTGCATTACATTCAATCATCCCTTTTGTCCCACCCACTGCTTTTGATTTCATCATGATTCATCTGATCAGGTAATTAAATGGAACAGTTGTTTACAGTTGCTTTGTTGAAACTGTTAAAGTTATTGAATAAATATGTTAATCATATATATATATATATATATATATATATATATATATATATATATATATATATATATATATATATATATTCATATTATTGCATATTTTGGATATTTTATCACAGCTTTGGGGTTTTTTTCTGTATTTTTGAAGAGTTTACAACAAGTGTTTTTGTTGTTGTTGTTGTTTTGGTCCTAGAGAGACCAAACAAACTCAGTTTTGTTTGATGTGTCCTTGTAATATGCCAAATGACAATAAAGGCTATTCTATTCTGTTCTACAAAAAAAAGAACCTATTTCCCACTTTCCTCCCAGAGGCCATATCAGACCCTTCAGTGGTCTGGTTTGGGTCCACGTGCCATATGTTTGACACCCCTAATCTATTCTACCTTTGTTCTTGTCTTTTCTTTCCTTTTTATGCATATTTTAATCCACTCTCAGACTTGTTTTTATTCCATTACGTTCGATCATCCAGGTTTTTCTTCCTTTCCACCTCTCATTCTTTCCTCTCCTCCCTTTTGTCCCTCCCACTGCTTTTGATTTCATCTCATCCCTTCTTCTTCTTCATTTTCCTGCCCACTTCTTCTACACCTCTCTCCTGACTCTGCTGTCTCTCATCTCTTGCATGCGCCGCAGTAGCTGCCTCTAAGGCAATCAAACAGTGGGAGTTTTCAACACAGCAGATGTGCTGGATGGAGGGATGGATGGATGGATGGATGGAGGAGGCTGACGGTGAGCAGCACAGAGGACAAACCTACACCTGTCTGCCTCATATCAGAATAAACCATTAGGAAAAGTGAAAGCAAAAGAAGAAGTTATGATTTAGACCACAGGTTCCCAAAGTGTTGCCAGGGGTATTGGGGAAAAAGTTCTGAGGGTATTTAATAATATATTTGTTGAAAGTCATCATGTACTGAATACAAAATAAACAATGACAAGTAATGCTGAAATATAAAATGTAATCAATTCATGAAATTGGAGTATAATGTACTTTTACCTCCAGTATTCATAAGATAAAATGGAAAAAAGGAAATAAATAAGCAAAAAAAAACCTTGTGAGGCTAATTAAAGTGAAAAAATCCTTCCAAAAGTTAGCAAACTACTTGGAAAACAAAGGGAATCCATCCTTTCATAACATCCAGAACCCTATATTTAGTCTGTTAACCCTCAAAAACCAAAACCATCTGCTGATGTGAACTACTTAATACCTGTTGATCCACTAATCCTACCAGTACGTGGAAATAATTTATGTAAAATGTAGTTTAAACTCTATTATTCATAAGATAAATTGTACAAAACCATAAAAATGAGAATGAAATTGGCAAAATACTTGACTAATAAGGAAAAAAAAAGTTAAAAAAACCTTAAAATATAGCATAAAAGTGAACAAATCCTTCCGTAAATGAGTAAAATACTTGATAAATGCAGTGAATTCATTGTTTCATAATATCCAGAACCCTGTATCTAGTTTATGAAGTAACTGCCCTCATGTTAGTTAACACAACAGATTTAATCTCCACTGACAGATTTAACAGTGACATTGTCATAATTGACTCGCGTTCAGCTACATGACAAGGCTCGGTGCTGGGTGTTGTTTTTCTCGTTACCCCGCCACTGCTTTATGTTAATTAATTCCACATGCCAATAAAAACGTATAAGTAACAAAATATAATGCCAAAGCTCCGGGGAGATAACAGCATAATTACACAATAGTTTAACTTGAAGACCATACATAGTAATTAAGTGTGTATGACTGTATTTATGGTGGAAATAGGCTGTTGACTGTGTCAGTGTGTGGTATCACTTCACACATCAAAAGAATATGTAAAATGTATGTAAAACATAAGCATCCTAAAACAGTTATTAGAAGGATGAAAGAAGAGTTGTGACGGGGTTACACTGCAGGCAGTGTGTGTGTGTGTGTGTGTGTGTGTGTGTGTGTGTGTGTGTGTGTGTGTGTGTGTTGAAAAACAAAGTCTCACAGGAGTTCACTGTATAAAAAAAGATTATAGAATTAACAGCAAAAACAATTGTAAACTGCAACATAAAAAATGTTTAGTGAAAATACATTTAAAAGATGTTTGAGAAGCTATATATATATGTTTAAATGTTAAATCTACATGTTTAAATGTTAAATCTACATGTTTAAATGTTAAATCTACATGTTTAAAATGTTAAATCTACATGTTTAAATGTTAAATCTACATGTTTAAATGTTAAATCTACATGTTTAAATGTTAAATCTACATGTTTAAATGTTAAATCTACATGTTTAAATGTTAAATCTACATGTTTAAAATGTTAAATCTACATGTTTAAATGTTAAATCTACATGTTTAAAATGTTAAATCTACATGTTTAAATGTTAAATCTACATGTTTAAATGTTAAATCTATATATTTAACAAATTTTAATGTTAAATCTACAAATTTTAAATGCTAAATCTGCATCTTTAAAATGTTAAATCTACATGTTTAAAATCTGCATGTGACTCTTGTGAATCTCTTTACAGTTTCATGAAAAACAACACAATTATTTACAGTGTGTGTGCAAATTAACAAGATAAATATATAAAAGAGAGAGAAAACCATGTCACTGTGGTTTGATGACTTAATTATATTTGATTTAAAACACAGTTGTCAATAAAGTTGGAATAATGTGACGTTCCAGCACATTCCAGGTATTGGTTATTTTTACACATCAGTAATCACCTTTAACCAGGTGTACTGATCACATACTGAGTCTCACTTACACTTTATCTATGAAGAATAAATCACACTGTCGCAATCATTTAATGAAAAGAGAAAAAAAAAAAAAAAGGATTCCAAGTTTATTGGCAACAGCGTATAGAAAAATTGTACAACACCCTTAACAAGATACACATATGATAGACAGACAGACAGACAGACAGACAGACAGACAGACAGACAGACAGGTAGATAGATAGATAGATAGATAGATAGATAGATAGATAGATAGATAGATAGATAGATAGATAGATAGATAGATAGATAGATAGATAGATAGATAGATAGATAGATAGATAGATAGATAGATAGATAGATAGATAGATAGATAGATAGATAGATAGATAGATAGATAGATAGATAGATAGATAGACACAGAAGGAAAATCTGTGAACTCCACACAAACAATGAGTTACCATAAAGAGGAAAAAATAGGTCAATAAAAGTGACAAGAGCCCTAAAGAACAAATGAAAGTCATAACCAGAAAGATAAAACGCTACTAGCTAGTAGTGTGTGTGTGTGTGTGTGTGTGTGTGTGTGTGTGTGTGTGTGTGTGTGTGTGTGTGTGTGTGTGTGTGTGTGTTGTCATTGTTTTCTATCACTGTGATTTAAAGACTTTTTTCCTGTCTAGACCTCAGTGCAAAGAGAATTGATATTAAAATCTTCTAAATAACACTGATCTACAAGTAAAATACCTAATAATCCTTATTGATTGATGGTTGTGTCTCATCTTTTATTTATATTACTTATTATTTCATTGACTCTTAATTCTTGTGATGTTCTTTTTTTGGCTCATGATCCCATTTTAACACCACATTTCTTTCAGCCTCACCCCAGATATTGAAAATGGATCAAATGTTTGGCTAAAATTAATTAGTATTTGATCATATGACAGTTTGCTATAATATGTTGCAAATAAATGTTCATTTTATAGGACATTTATTCAATAGTATGTATTACTGGGGTAGATTACTACTGCACAAAATGAAAATTAGATTTTCCTTGGTGAGAATATGTTCAGTCAGTGCAGCTTGTATTTATAAGACTGACAATTAATGCTGAACATCAGCATCTAAGGGTTACATACAGAACATGAGTATGTTTGCCACCTCTGTAAACCACTGCATTCAGATTTTCCTGCCTCCCTTTACATCAGGGGTCTCAAACATGCAGCCCAGGGACCAAATGTGGCCCCTGGGATGAATTTGAAAAGTGCAATAATTCCACAGTCAAGGCTGTGGAACTCATTTTAGTTCAGGTTCTACATACAGACCAATTTTATCTAGAGTAAAATAACATAAAAAACCTATTAAAAAAATGATAAATCCATATTTTCTTCTGGGTTTGATGTAAAAAAAAAGGTTATATTATGTTGATAAAGACAACTTCAATTGTTTATCTTTGTTTTAGTTTTGAAAAATAACATGAAAATATGGAAATATTTACATTTACAAACCATAATGTAACAATAAAATATGAAAAACCTGAATAAGTATGAACCCGCTTTATCCTCACTTGGGTCTGTGGACTTCTATGAGGGCCTAACCCAGTTACAATAGTAAATGGACTACACTTATACAGCGCTTTTCTACCTTCATGGTGCTCAAAGCACTTTACATTAACCTCACATTCACTCATTCACACACTCATACACCAGTAGGTTTCTAAGGTTCTGTCAATGCTACTGGGAGACTAAGTCAGGGTTCAGTGTTTTGCCCAAGGACACTTCGACATGTGGACAGCCAGAACCGGAACGCAAACCGACAACCCTTCAGTCATCCAACTGAGCCACAGCCGCTCCAATGGGTGAAGGCGGGGTACACCCTGTATGAGTTCATCTCAGGGCTGAACATATATAGACAATCACTCTCACTTTCACACCTATGGGCAATTTAGATTAACCTATTAACCTATCAGTGCATGTGTTTGGATGGTGGGAGGAAACTGGAGTACCTGGGGAAAAACCCACTCAGACACGAGGAGAACATGTAAACTCTACACAGAAAGGTCTGGTGCTGGAATTAAACCAGGGTCCTTCTGTCTGTGAGACACGAGTGTTAACCACTGCACCACCGTGACACCCTCAAATATAAATATGAAATGTCTAAAGAAAATTCAGTACAATTTGAATATTGTTTTGCTTCTTTGTGTAAAAATTATATGTTGAAGCAAAACATTGTTAAAATTGCATTTATTTTTCCAAAGAAATGTGAGGGTTTTTTTTCCTGGTTAATCCCATCTTTTTTGTTTATATAGTTTGTAAAAAAAAAAAAAAAAAAAATCAAAGACAAAAGTTTGAAGTTATTATTTACTATTCTATTATTTTACTGGTTCCACTGGAAATCAAATCGGGCTAGATGTGGCCCTTGAAAGAAAATGAGTTTGAGACAGGAGGACGGGGGCGGAGCTGCCCATGGTGCTGAACATCCCACTCAATGGAAGCGCGCTCTCGCAGCACGTGTCCTCTTGCCGCTGACTCGCGCTCAGACTGTCTCCGCCCCCTTCGCTTTTCAGGTATTGATTAAGCCTAAGGGGGGGCACGCGACAACTTTTCCTCGCAGTTGAAAAACATCTGACACAAATAAGGAAATGACTTCCAGCGCTGAGGACGTTCAACTTTTATGAAGGAAAAAAAAAGAAAACAGCGCGAGGAGGAGGAAGAGGAGAGAGCACACCATTACGCATGCGACAGAAGCTCGAGCACGTGCTTACCTGTATGGTTTGGCGGTTGTAGACTTTGACTACGTGGAAGTTAAAACTGTAAATCCCTTTGCGAGGCGCGATGAAATTACTTCTCTCCTCGTCAAAATTTCTCCCAACGTTTACTAGAACCTGAAAGAAAGAAAGAAAGAAAGAAAGAAAGAAAGAAAGAAAGAAAGAAAGAAAGAAAGAAAGAAAGAAAGAAAGAAAGAAAGAAAGAAAGAAAGAAAGAAAGAAAGAAAGAAAGAAAGAAAGAAAGAAAGAAAGGTGTTGAATTTCCCTGATAAAATTGCTTTTTTCCATCTTTCTCCACATTTATACAAATAAAGTCAACTCTAATCTGATTTGATTGTGTTTAGAGAAACACAATCAAATATTAACCCTTAAATACTCAGTGCTACTTATGTACAACTCTAAAATAGTTTTCTGAAGTGATTTGTCTATTTTATTATGTATTTATTTGCTTTTTTCAGTGTAAATTAAATATATTCCTACATATAATTAATTTATCGTAGATGTTCATTCAAGCTCAGATGAAATTTGAGGTTTGTTACGTCAAAAACTGAAAGAAACTGAGGAAAAGGGGAATTTTTCAGTAAAATCTATCATTAATGGACCATAAACCCAGTGCCTAAATCCACTGTCATTGTTCCAACTACATGGGATTATTATTTTTCTTCCATTTTGTCCAATTTGTGGCTAATTTTGTTCGTAGTATTTGATTTATTCATGTTTGTGTGCTTATTTTTTTACCTAATTTTGGTAAATGTATTGCTATTTCTCCATCTTATTTAAGGTTTTCTAAATATTTTTTTTTCGTATTTTTTGTATATTAATGTGAATAAACCCAGTGTGTCTATCCACTGTCAATGATCCAACTCCATCGGTTTTACTGGTGAATCAATGTAGTAGAAGATAACTGTGTTTCCACGGTAACTACAGAGCCTCTGAACATACAAATGACCATGAAAAGATGGAGAGCTGCAATTATTTCCATGAATTGATAGAATTAATAGATCAGCAGGTATTAAACAGTTTACATCAGTAGATGGTTTTGATTTTTGAAGGTTAAATACAGGAATCTCGATATTATAATATGATGAAATCTGCTAATTTTCAAATATTTTAATAATTTTCTCCTCACTTTAGAAAGATTTGTTCATGTTTACACCATATCTCACTGTGTTTTGGTTCATTTTTTCCTTATTTGTCAATTATTTTGCTGATTTTATTCTCATTTTAGAAGTTTTCATACATTTTATCTTATGCATACTGCAAGTAAAACTACATTTACCTCCAATCATTTCCACATTTTGAAAGGATTAATGGATCAAGAGGTATTACACCATTTACATCAGGAAATAGTTTGGACTTTTTAGGTTTGACAGACTAAATACAGGGTTCTGGATGTTATGAAACGTTGAATTGTCCTCATTTTTCAAGTATTACTCATTTTCTCCTCACTTTTGAAGGGTTTGGTCACTTTTATGCCATATTTCAAGGGGTTTTTTTTGGTTCATTTGTTCCTTGTTACATATTTTTCTGACTTTATTCTCATTTTAGATGTGTTTGTACATTTTATCCAATGATACTGGGGGTAAACCACCAGTTATTGGCATGGATTGATAAGATGAGTGGATCAACAGGTATTACAACATAGTAGATCAATAGATGGTGGATGTTTGGGGTCTTTATGGGTTCATATTTTCATTCCCTGTGAATATTACCATCTGAACAGTGTTATTATGTTGAAAATCTAAGAGTCATTCCATTCCATGTCTAATAATTATTGCACATTTTCCTCCCAGATCCAACTGTGAGTGTTCCTGTGTGGATTGATACCTGGTTTATTGGACTGACTGGCTCTAAAGGTTGCAGTTCTGATCTCACCGCTGTGATTTACTGATTCATAGGAATAACTCGATGCTTTTATCTAGGCTTTTTATTCCTGTCAGAACTTCCAAACTTTATATGGAATGAAAGGGAACTTAATCAATCTTTCAAATGGAAATTTTTAATTATGCATCCCTGCAGCCAAATGTCTGGTTTTATGGACGCGGGTATAAGACCGTGGCGTGTAATTGAACGGCAGTTTGAGGGGGAATTAACCTTTAACGGCGCGCGCGGAGGACCTCGCCCTCGCGACCTGCCGTTAGCTACTAAATTATTTGGCGGGATGTCATCTCACATATTGTCCCGTATTCGGCTCAGGGAAAAAAAAGTTGAATTAGGCCTATCCAACAGTCCTCTGTAACTCTAAAGTGGTGTTACCTATAAAAAGAAGCGTTACCGGGCATATTCGGTTTGGTCTTTTTGGATGGAGCTGATGTCTGCAGTGTATATGAAGAGTAACCGGGGTGCACGAGACAGATATTTAAGCAACTTTTTTTTCTAACTAAATGAAACTTTTATTAACATTTTGATTAGATTTAGGCTATATCAGAACATAGTGTTATTGCCCAGAAAAGACAAAAAAGAACAGTTACCGGACCCATTCGGTTTGGTTCTCGTGGATTAAGCTGATCTCCGCAGTGCGCGAGAGGAGTGCCCAGGGTGCACGAGACAGCCATTTAAGAAGTTTTAACTTTTATTTTTTCAACTTCAATGAAACTCAATAACATCTAGATTATATTTATTCTATACCAGAACACAATTTTTATTTTAGTAACAGTTCTTATTGTATTATTATTATTATTATTATTATTATTATTATTATTATTATTATTATTATTATTATTATTATTATGCGCCAAATAAGACATGCGCAATTTGCTTCAATAACCAAAGCAAAATCTCAGTTGCTTTTATTCTGTATGCACTCATTTGTTATTAGTTTATGGCTGGGATATAAAAAAATATTTGTATTTGAAATATGTGACGCCCTTAGATGATAATAGGATCAAGAATTGAAACCGTGTCACTTTAAATCTGTCAATAAATCCAAAAGTTTCCAATATTTTTTTCCTAAATTTTGACATCAGTGCAACTTGATATGTTATTTAACCCATGAAAAGAAAATGTAAGTGAATTTCCTGTGAGATGCGTATATGAAGCACTTTAAACCTTGTCAAAAGCAGTGACATTTTGTTGAAAAAGTGTCACAGAGCACATTGCAACAATATTTGTCGTCAAGATTTTTATTCTATGTTATCTTCATCCTTATTATGTTTAAGCACTTACAAATACCTACTGAAATATATAGCAAACAATGATATAGACTATACATGTACAAAGTTATAGCCATTCAACACCGAACATGTCATTGATCAACTTATTTTCTCCAGAAATCTTCACTCGGGTAGAATTTTATTACAAAGTTAATATGAGTAAAACCAGGAATAGTCTATAATTTGAGATAATTCCATATGTTTGGTTCCTACCCGGTCGAAGTAGATGACCATGGTCCGGTTGCTCATCTCGGACGGTTCGTGGTTGGTGTTTCGAACTGCGGAAAACGCCACCTTGGCACTACCGGAGCGCACTGAGATCCCGAGCGCTGTCCCCGTGGGGTCGGAGGTCGGGTTGGAGTCACACACTACCAGACACTTCCCCTCCAGAACTATGGGTTCCGTCTCGTTCTGCGCGCGGGCCGGGCTCGCCGCGAGCCACACGGCACTCATCAGGCACAACGCCAACATACCGAACAGACCCGAACCAGAAACTTGGGTGGTGTTCTCGTCGTAAACCGTGGGTTTTTTAATCCCCTCTTTTATAAAAGTATGGGGAGGATGTCAGAGTTTTCCCGCTGCTCCCGCGTCGAACCTTCAGATGTTTATTTTTAATTTTTATTAACACTCCGTTTCTCCCTCGAGGTATCTCTTTTTCACCCCTTTTGCACTGGAAAAAATTAGCACCCTCGTTATCTCCGTTATATTTTTCACCTGTTCTTCTTCCGCTTCTCACGACCTTTTTGTGTCACTTAGAAACACAAAAAGCGGGAGTCGCGCGCGGTGCGAGGGGGCCGTGGTGGAGTGACGCGGCAGCAGAACTCATAGCGCGCGGTGGGAGCTCCGTCTGCTCTGGCTCGCGCGCGCTTGAATTATTGATATGTGAGATATGAGAGTTTGCAACACAAAGGACTCCAGAGGAAGGAAGGTACGCGGCGCGCGGGCGCAAGATGCTCCCGCCCAGGTCCTTCTCTCTCTTCTCTCTCTCTCTCTCTCTTTTCCACAGATCCCTCCCTCCCCCGTGAACATAGACCTATCATCGGATTAGCGCGTGCGCGTCTTCGATATTTTCCAATCACCGCGCGCTTAACGCCCCCTTCCCCGCCCCACCAATTTATCCAGCAACTCTCTCTCCACCCTTCTCTCTTCAGCCACTCAGACTGACTGAGTATCTATCTATCTATCTATCTATCTATCTATCTATCTATCTATCTATCTATCTATCTATCTATCTATCTATCTATCTATCTATCTATCTATCTATCTATCTATCTATCTATCTATCTATCTATCTATCTATCTATCTATCTATCTATCTATCTATCTATTTGTCTTTTTCTCTTCATATTTCCTTCCCAAACACACTCATACTAGGTGTTTTCTGACACACACACACACACAAACACACACACACACACACACACACACACACACACACACACACACACACACACACGCTGTCAACATTTCTACTGTAGTTAAGCAGACAACATCATCATCATCATCATCATCATCATCATCATCATCATCATCATCATCATCATCATCATCATCATCATCACCATTCTGAAACCACTGCCTGTTCAACTGCTCTGTAACCAGCAGGAAATCCTATTAACTATGACCATGAAATATACAAATATGTAAATATGTCCTGAGGCTAAGAGGGGAGGGGGAGGGGGTAGCAAAGAAAGGCCAGAATAATGTAAAAAAGAGAAGAAGAAAATATACATGTAAGCAGAAATTAGACACCCTTTATACCGCAAAAGCTGTAAAAAAAACCCCAAAAAAACAAAACAACAAAACCAGACCAATCGAAAAGTGACATAACGCAGAAAGGAGGGATCCACTGCAAATTTTTTAGGACTGATACCCATCAGCCTTAGCTACAGACAGGCCGCCCATATTTCTAAACGGATATTTAGAGCCGATAGTGTTTTTTTTCTCTCTATCAAATGAAAACAAACATTAGCACTGCCCTCCCTGGCTTATAATAGAGAGTTCTAATAAAGGATGTCTGCTCAGCTTTCAGGGAGGACCGATGATGGTCACACACATGCACTAAATATTAAAATATTTGGCTGCAAGACTAAAAAATACATTGATCTCAAACAATGTTGACTCCCTCTCTGTGGTGTTAAACAATGAGAACAAATGCAGACAAAAAAAAAACAAACAAACATTAGAATATCTTTAATTACAATTAGAAAATGTAAATTGTGACAGTTAAACTAATAAATATGACTACATTTCGCTTTTTCCCTTTTTTCTTTTCTCTGTTCTCCTTTTTCTCTTATTTTTCCCTTTGTCCCCCATTTTAAAAGTTTTTATCCTCTTTTTTCTTCTTTTCTTTTCTAATTTTTTGTTACTTCCCCTGTTTTCTCTTCGTTTCTCTCATTTTGCCTCTACTTTTGTCCCCTTTTCCTCTTTTTCTTTCTTTTTTGTTTCCCTTTTTTCCTCTCTTTTCTCTCCTTTATTTTTCCTGTTCTTTTTTGTACTTTTTTCTATTTTTCTTCCTTTTTGTTTTTCTCTTGTTGCTTTTCCCTTCTTTTATTCCTTTCTGGTTTTCCTTTTTCTCTTTTGTTCTTTTTCCTTTTTTCTATTTTTCTTTTCCCCCTTTTTTCTCCCCTCTTTTTTCAATTTTTCCTTTCTTTTTGTCTTTTTTCTATTTTTTCCTCTGATGTTTACTCTTCCCATTTCTCTTCCTTTTTTTCCTCTTTTTCTTTCACCTGCCAGTAAATCATGGGAGGGGGAAAAGAGCTGATCGGTCAATGCGACAGGTCGATACTGACATAAGAAAACTTGGAAATATCTGTGTATTCAGTGGTTACTATATCAGTCTATCATTAGCAGAAAAAATTGTAATTAATGTACTAGTGACACTGCCATGACAGCTGATGGAAAAACACTCCAGAGGTTTTACCATCATTTCCACACAGTTGGAGATAAAAATATATATTTTTTAAAAAGTTAGAAAGTGACGTAGCAGGTGAGTCGGAAGCGACTTTTGTTTGCGACCATCTGTCCCGTGCAGACTCATTTCTTCACTCATCTACTTTTAGCAGATTTAAAAGTCCAAACCTGAACAATGGGAACCCAGCTGAGTTTATTCCACTGGTGTCACATGTTCCCACACTTTACAACATGTCCTGTGGAGCAACAGGAACTAAACTACGTTTACAAGATAGAAAGTGTCATATCTATCTATCTATCTATCTATCTATCTATCTATCTATCTATCTATCTATCTATCTATCTATCTATCTATCTATCTATCTATCTATCTATCTATCTATCTATCTATCTATCTATCTATCTGTCTATCTACTTTACTGTCCCTTCATCCATCCATTTGTCACACTAACTGTATATCTATCACCCTATAGTCTATTTATCTATTCATCCCTCAGTCCACAAACTATCAATCCCACTACCTTTTATCTATCCATCATCCATACTACTACATCACTACCATCCATCCATCCATCCATCCATCCATCCAACTGCATTACTACCATCTATACCTCCATCTATCTTGCTACCTATTTATCCCTCTACCATAAATCATCTATCCCACTATCTTTCTCACATTTAAAGCTTCCTGTGGAGCACCAGATGACTTAAGTAAACTATTTTTCTTTTTTTCAAGGCTTTGAACAGTTCTTCAGATGGAAAACTGACTTTGACATGTCACATCAACATATAATAATTACAGATGAGATTACACCAGTGATTTAAAAATCTAAATTAATTATGTCTGTCAGGCACACACACACACACACATATATATATAAATAACATTTTCACCAGCATCTACCAAATAAATTCCATTAATTAAATGCACTTTGTTGGAACATTGTAATATAAATCATGAATCATAAGAAAATGACAGAAGTTAAACAATAGCTTCTAACAAGTAAACACGAAAACACATGCGGGACTAAGTTTTTTGTTTCCATATGACCATGTGTTTAACTTGTGTGAAATGATAGGAATTATTGTTTTCAGGGTCAAAGAGCTGATTTACAATATGTTTATTAGATGTGTTGCCATCTGTGTTGCCATGGTAACATGGTATGATGCTTGCAGTCACATACATTATATGCTATTCTATACATGCACACAACTGGAGGAACATCAATAAAACACTTAAACGAAACCAAGTTCCAGAAAACAGAACACAGCTTAAACAATTAGAACTTAAATGGATAATTATCTAAACTTAAGGGTTTGTCATGAATAAGGATTATTTGTCAACTGATAAAACACTGAATGAGATGACGAAGAGCAAAATACAGATCACTTTATGACGTCATCTTATCCTTGCCATTTTCTGATCACAACTTAGTTTAATATGAATGCAACAGATAATCCAGTGTTTTGTGATACAGTTCAATGATTCTGACTGGAAACTAAGGAACAGGGTTTTAGCAGGATTTTGAGTGATATTACTGAGCGGAGGAAAAGACACTAAGAAGGATTTCCCTCAGTAGCGGCAAGCGAAAAGGGAAGAGCCCAACACCAGATCCCCCTCCCATGTGGCATATGGAAGACCGTTTGCCTGGTTGTAGTCACACCAGGGTCTGGTCTTTGGGTTGTTTATGAATGCAGCCCTAAACTCCATGTAAGGCTAAATACTAACACCAGACTGATAGTCAACAAGTAGCTAACTGAAGGGAAAGTTGATAAGAACATTGAACAGAGGTCAAGAGGGTGTGAAGTCGTTGAGAGGTAAATGGGTGGGGTCCGCACAGTCCGCCTGAGGGATTCAACCTCAGCTGGTCTGGGTCAGCTGCTCAGGAATTGGATCCCCTCGCAGGACCTCCCCCAGGGTCTGGCTTGTGCTCCCGCCAGGCGCATTTCCTGGTGGCTCATGGCTCCAGCAGTGAGATTCCCATAAAATAAAAGCATGGAAAAACTCAACAAAAATAGTTTAGAACTTCATGTGGGCTGCACTAACAGTGATGTCATCTAGGGAGCCAAAAAACATCATCCCACAGGTCACAATTGACCCCTGGGCCACGAGTTGGAGACCCCTGGCTTTGGATATTTCCACTATATTTAATGATGCTGCAGGTGGGTTTTGGTTCTACCTATACTTGTGTACACAATGTTCCTTTATTAAAGATTACAAACTAAATGTACAGTATTAGAAGCTGTGAAGATCCAGAGCAGAGTCTGTCAGTAGCACTACACCACATCGTGTCTAAACCTTTAAGCTGTTTCATCACCAACACCAGACTCCATCTGTTCACTTTCTACAACAGACCACCGGCTTTGTTTGACTTGGATCCAAAAGAGTGATCTGATGCAGAGGTGTAAGGAGCTGCCAAAACATTGGTCACAATCTCAAAAGATTAATTCAGGACTGCGACCCAACCTGCTGCTGCTACAAGTGGATACAGTAGGTTCTTATATTTCTGACTATTTTACCTTATCCATTTTATGCCTTACCCCCCTTTCCTCCCTCCACCTGTCCAGTCCAGTCTGTTCACAGGCACATATTTGGACTTTTGTCCTCTTTCAGCTCATGTACATAAAAACATGGCTGTGCCCAGTGAGGCGTACTCACACTCAGGGCCGGATTAAGAAGGGTCTGGGCCCTGGGGCCAGGAGTGTGCAAACCCCCCACCCTCATGCACTAACCTACCTTACCTAAGGATTCTACCAAAGTTTCCTTCTCTTCTTCCTTCTTACAAAGTCGTCCACTAACTCATCAAAATTGAGTCGTCGAACAAAGTTTGATTCTATTGCAAGAAGTGAGAATGAATTCAACTGATTTTGGCACATTTTCATCCTCTGCTAATTTTTAATTAGAGCCAGTCTGGAGAATGACCGTTCCCCTTCATAGTTTTGTCATGACCTCCGCTCCAGTGACCTTTCCCCCAATCTCCACACTCACCTGGTCCTGCACTGCGCAGCTGCAAGCCGTTCCTAATCGGTGGCTATATAAGCAGTAAGGCTTGTAGCTGCCAGTGCAGGACCATTCAGATATGTCACCTCCATAACCCGGACTATCTCTTCCATCTCCCCAATCACCATAACCCGGACACTCCTCATCACCACGGACTCTGGCCGTCCACTCCCAGGTTGTGTTTGTCTTGTCTTTATGTTGTAGTTTTGTTATTAAATTATTTTGCCCTTCAGTACTGTGCATTGGAGTCCTCCTGTTCCCCCTCACCCCGATCCTTGACAAGTTTATTATTGGCAGGGTAAAACCCTCTGATTGCCGTACCCATAGCCCAGGGGCCCTCTGACTGCCATCCCTGTCCCCCCTGCCCAATTCATATCACCCTTCTGTCTTGGTTCTCTTCAGATATGCCCTATAACAGTATGAGTAATTATAAGATCCTAGAGAATAGAGGCCCTCTAATGTCACAATTGGTATCTGCATCACTTCGTTTAGTTTAGTTTATTCACACTATAAAAGATGACATATACATAAGCAAGTAAAAATACAAATATGCTAAATATGCTTACATGGAGGCCTCTCTTCATCAACTTAATTAACACTCAAATGAATCAAATGTGAAAAGTAACTGAAAAAAGTCAATAAAACAATCCAATAAAAACACAAATACAAAATGAATGAGCATTACTAGAATAACACATGGATATGAACTAAATGAAACTTTAAGGACAAATAATAAACAGAGAAACAAAAAAAACTTGGGAAAATGAGGGGTTATTTATAAAAGCAGCTTTAGTATGACCTTTGAAAGTAGTAAAGGAGGAACATGATTTCAATGATTTATTCAAGTTATTCCAAACGTCAGGGCCCCTGTACATGATAGTAAATTGTCGTTTATTATCTTATACATCCAAAGACTCATTTGAAGTCCGTTTATGCCTTTCCCACCCATCCCCCAGACCCCTGGGCACCGGCCCCACTGGCCCGGTCCGTAAAATACGGCCCTGCCCACTCTATACATACTGAGACGGGGGGTTTTAGGTTAAAAGTAATTGAATAATGTGATTTTTGGACTGATTGGGGACTATTTACTTCCATTTTAATCAGTAATTACAGTGATTATTGGAAAGAACACTGAGGAAAATTCTACACACTGTACCTTTTAAGGGAATTTTTTTAGTAGATGGAATTGGTATGAGTTAAGGTGAATGACAAATATTGCAATATTATCGTCATCACACCGTTGTCCACCCATATGGTAGGTGTTGCTGATGTCATGCAGGCCTCCTTTGATTCCTAGAAAAATCTGTAGCTGGGTTATTGCCAATAGCTGCATGTAAATGTATTATGATGACTACACACTGTCAGTTTGTTGACACATCTTTTGTCGTTTGATTTTCTTCATTTTCCTCCCTGACGTCTTCTTCCATCTATTATCCTGCCACCCTGCGCCTGCTGTTCTCGCTCCGTCTTATTGTTTCCCTCGTATCTCTGTCCCTTTGCTGTAGATACTGTACACATCTTCTCTTATTATTTGCAGCTTTTTCCCCTCTTCAGATTCTGTTGTGGTCTCTACGTTCCCTCCCTCCTTTCTTCTGTCTTCCCCGTACGTTCCTCCCCGTCTCCCTTTCTCTGTCGGTTCTTGCTCCTGTCTCTCCCTGGGGTTCCCGTCAGCATCTAATCCGAGCTGACGCTGAATGACAGGCCAAAAGGACTGCTCTCAGATACAGGACGCAGGGGACCAGCCACATCTACTCTTTCTCTCTCTGTCATTTACTCAGATGTAGATGTCGTCTCACACTCAAATCTCCATTTTCCTCTCCCTGCTTTCATCCTGAAGACCGTTGCACTTTTCACAGATCTCACCATGACACCAGGAGGGATGGGAATTGAGAAGAACTGAGTGATTCTGGTTCTGTTTATTGATGCCACATAATTCGATTGTCATTGGATAGAATAGAATAGAATAGAATAGAATAGAATAGTACTTTATTGATCTCACAGTTGGAAAATTGCTTCGTAACAACAGTAGCATTCACATACAAGTAAAACAAAGGTGAGGTGCAGAACAAAATAAGTAAGGTGCCGTGACATATTAAAGATAACTAGGCCTATGCAGTCATTTATCCCCAAAACACAATGCTTCCAGTCACCCATCATTTCCATCACTCCTTTCCACCCGTCCACACATTCATACACTTATATATTAAATACAAAATATAAAAGAATGAGTTCATGTGCCTGATCTACAGCATGAGCACACTGAATTTGGTGGCAATCCGTCCACCTGGTCAAAGGTTATGGGCCAGACAAACTTCGGCCATCTTGAAAGTTTTGACCTCCAAACTCCTATCAGTTCATGTACCTATCCTAACATACCAAGTTCCATCCATCCACTCAGAAGTTATCTCATTAACACAAAAGACCTTATGTGGTGGCAACGACACACGCCAAACTATTACATCCCAGACACTCCGCGTTTTGGGGATATAATTAAACTACAAAAGCACTCTGAGAGCACACACACACACACACATATATATATATATATATATATATATATATATATATATATATATATATATATATATATATATATATATATATATATATATATATATATATATATATATATATATATATATATATATATATATATATATATATATACAGTATGTATATATATACACACAGACACACACATATATAGGGTGCGATTTGCTGGGGAGGAGGGTTGGGCGAAGGGACATGCCCCAACCTGCCCCAACCCAACCTATAGTCCCTTCTATCTTGAGGCTCATAGAAAATGAAATAATTAATATAGATTCAAAATAAATATTTAATCATGATTAATCAAAATGAATCCAAAGCAGCCCTGTGATTAATCTAATTAAAAATTTAAAAAAATAAAGTGACACAAAAAAGCGATGAAAAATCCAAAACACCCAAAAGATGATAAAATATCTAAAACATATGCAAATACATGAATATATATGCAATTCACATATTTATTCAACACTTTCAACAAAACAACTGTAAACAAGTGTTTCATTTAATTGCATTAAAATTTTTAATCAGATTAATCATGATCATGGATTAATCTGCGTTAATTTTGACAGCCTTAGTGTACAGTATATGATGTTATTTGTTAAACTGTACAATCATTTGCTTTTTACCTCATTTACACATGTTTTTCTGCTGCATAGACTCATTGGTAAAGCTCCCTAGCACTAGCATTAAATTACACTGTTCACTATGCAGTCACACTACATTAATCAAATTATTTTTAAGCTTTAAATATCCCATAACGCTCTTATTATACACAGAGTACAATTTTCTCACACCTCCCACTTTAAAACTACCATCGTACACTGGTAAATAAATCAGGCTGCAGTGCATACACACTCAGCCCACTTACTCGTACAAGAAAAACCAGAGAAAGTTCAACTGACTGTATCGCAAATGCAGCAAAACAATGTTGTGTCTAAACCATCAAATGAGAAAAACAGTGTTGAAATCTCCCAAACGGATGGTACGCTCAGCCAAAGGTGAAAAGGTTGATGTACTGAAAAAGTAGGATGCAATACACTTTTGGAATAAATCACAACCTTGACCATAAATGAAACAAGCAGATGAAAATATATGTTTCAGGGTGTGAAAAAGTTAAAAATGACATGGCAGTGTTTCTCAAATAAGGAAAAAGCTGAAGGGGAGGGGGTGGGGGGGGGGCATTAGTCTATATAATAAAATCAATATTAAGTAGCAGTGATTTTAGCTCTTAATGGTCATCTCCCTCTCAAAACATGAGACGATGAGTTTGTCCTTTAATGGTTGCTCAAGGTCAAAGGTCATGATGCTATTTTAGAGCCTACATGTAGTTTCCTATCCGTCAGCAATAGTAACTGAGTACTTATCACCACTCTTTTTGGAGTTATGACCATTTCAAATCATGTGACGTTGACTTTAACCTTTCAAGGTCACTCAAGGTCAAAGGTCATGACTCCATTTTGAAGCCCATGCCAAGTTCCCTATCTGTCAATAATAATAATAATAATTCTTAAATTATTTTCTAGGCACCCAAAGCGGTTTATAGTATTGACCCATTATTCATTCACTCTCATTTTCTCCCTCTGGTGGTGGTGAACTATATAAGTAGCCACAGCAGACGTAGGCTAATTTGCACCAACCAGCCCCCTCCCACCACCATCGAACATTCATACACTGGTGTGAGTGACTCTGGAGGCAAAGAGGTTGAAGTGTCTTGCCCAAGGACACAACGGACTGACTAGGACAGAGCAGGATTCAAACTACCAACCCTTCATTTATTGGATGACCCACTCGACTAACTGAGCCATCACCACCCATAATAATAATAATAATAACAATAACTTAAGTCTCTTTTGTACATGCTTTTTTGTTTTCATCCATTGTAGTTTTTTAAGTATTGACTCAGTGACCTCTGACCTCTTGGGTCACCAAAAGGTCAAAATCTATACAAATAAGATGCAGAATTGAAAGACACACATTTTGATGTCACTGGAAATATTACATAAAGATATAGATGAACAGTTCAAAACTTCTATTAAAAATTCAATTGACCTTAACTGTTACTTTTGACCTTTGACCTAGAGTCTTCAAATTTGTCCTTCAAGGTTCTGACATCAATGCACATCAACAGCGAGAGCAAAAAGAAGCTAGATGTAAAACTGAGTATATAGGAATGAACAGGAAATTCCTGATTTGCTGATTTTCTGATCAGTGCAAAAACACATTTTGGTGACCTTGACCTTTGACCTTTGACCTACTTCTACCAAAATTTAATGGGATCTATTTTAGACCACCTCGCACCTTTCCTGAAAATGTCATGGAAATGACTCTGGTAGTTTATGTGTAAAGTTGCTGACAAAGAAAACAAAACAGCAATACCCTCACCTTGGCTTAATTAAACTTCATTAACATTAAGTTTAATTAACATATTAAATAACGTCTTAATTAACAATGATCAAAAGGCAAAAAAGTGGTTGTTTCTAGTGACTTTTAATTTCACGTAAACACTTTCCTGTTGAATAATGGATGAAGAAACGATTGTGTCAGTGGTTGAACACCTGCTGTTCACCGGCAGACAGGATGACAGACTTTTATTTGAGTGATAATTGCTTCCATTGTCGACCAAATTCAACACAGACTGAGAGGGTGCAAACACGGAATCAAACCTGAACTGTAAAAGGCCTCTGTGAACAGCGATGATCACAGGTTTTATTAAATAGCCAAACAATGTCATAATAAAAACCTGTTGTCAGTCACAGTTTAGGAAGTGTGAAAATTAGGCAAATTACAAGATGATGGGTTTGAGACACTGTGTTGTGTGACGGGGGTGTTTGATCATTTGAAATGGAGGGATGAAAGCTAGACATGCAGAGGTGGAAACACAAAAGGAATTTGGGAATTAAAGTGTTAATTATGCTAATAGTGATTGTACTGACTTTACAGTAGCTGGTCGTCATGGTGATAATACTGACTTTACAGGACCTGGTTGTCATGCTTCTGTCAGTCTGTCCCAGGGCAACTGTGGATACATATGTAGTTTACCACCACCAGAGGGAGCATGTGAGAGTGAATGAATAATGGAACATGATTGAAAGGGCTTTGGGTGCCTTGAAAAGCCCTGTAGAACTGTAATCCATTATCATCATCATTATTATTATTATTATTATTATTATTATTATTATTATTATATAATTTAACCCTTGGATGCATACTGGTCACTACAGTAGACAGTTATTCTACAGTTGTTGTATATTCATGGTTTTTGTTGCATATCACTCAGTTTATATCATTACTATAACTGATCTGTTCTTAATACTTGATCTGCACTCAGGTGTTTACCTGTAAATCAATTTTGCTTGTTATTAGACTGTAATGAACAGTCTCTTCTTAAATAAAAACTGCATTAAAATGTTTTATTTCATAGTGTTCTGATATTGTGTTTTAAATACATGTTTCTTTGCTTCAAAGCTTAAACACATGTTTTCCAGCAGAGTGGACATTTTTTAACTCCATAAAAATAGGTTCAATAAAAAGATTTCAATCACATTACTTTTTTCATGCTTAACATAGAATAAAAATACTTAGGAAAATGCATTAAAGGCTTAATATAATATAATATAATGTAATGTAATATAATATATAATATGGCTCTGAAATGAGGTGTTTTTTGCCCCAATATAAAATAAAATGAGAGAATGTGCGTGTAAAACTGTTATTTACACTAAAAAGCACATGTTGGTATAATCAGATCTTGCACAACAGCTCGCCCACATGTGCTGCTGGAGCCTCTGTGTGCTCACATGGAGGTGGAGGCAGCCTTCCACCGTCAAACATGCACAGTCACATGCACAGGTGAACGCAGAGGGACGACCACGCACCAACGCATGCACCAGCACCATGTGCCGGCTGCTGATCTGTCATAGTTTGTAATAAACTGTTCCATTGCATTTTGTAAGAAATTTTGCTGCATTACATAATAAGTTCTAATATTTTGAGATTATTACAAAACGCACTGGAAACTTTTTTTTTTTTATTTCCTTGAAAATGGAGTAACATGATGCATTATGTAATAACAACTCTAAAGTGTAGTTTATTTATTTATTATACTTTCAAGGATTTGTAAAAATGACAAAATAAATGAAGAAGTTATTACATTTTCCACCATTATTACCAAAAAAGTGGCTCAACACATTTTCATGAGAGCATTCCAGGCACATTAAGATGGTTTCTTATTTTTTTTCTTACGTGTTGTCATGTTTTATTCGGTCTTTGAAATTAAACCACCCAGCAGGTTTGTCCCACTGTCCTGTTTTGTCCTGTCCTTGGACACTTTTGTCTATATGACTCTCCCTCTGTCTATATCTATACCAGCAAATGGGAAATTACACTGTATCTGCTTCAGATGTTAAATGTGCTAAATCTTACTTTAATCAGATGAATCAGAAAACAAGTGACTTTAGTGTTGGTTAGTTCATGTTTTTAATATATATGATGGTTGTTATTCCACATATATAATGTTTATGTTCATGTATACAGTAGATTAGTAAATATTCCACTAGAAAGAACCTGTAAAGTGAATGGATCATAATGTGCAGACAGTGTTTTAAGTAGATCTGACACCAATATTCGTTTAAATTAAAACCTATTCTATCATTCTAAGAATTTCACATTTTAACCCCAGACTTATCTTGGAAACTTGAGCCAACCAGCATTTAACACTTGAGTATTCTTCATCAGTAACACACATGATACATTTTATTCCAGAAGCATTTCACCTGTATACCAGTGTTATTGGATAGTGTTAAAGATGACTAGAAATTACCAAATTATTCAGTAAAATGAACAAAAATCACCAGAAAATACAACAAATATAACAAAAATAACAAATATAAATAGTGACAGTTAAACTAATAAATGTGAAAACACGTCCACCTGCTGTTTTTGCTTTTTTTTCTGTTCTTTTTTCCTCTTTTTTTCTTCTTTTCTTTCCCCCCATTTTTGTTACTCCTCCTTTTCTCTTCTTTTTTTGTTCTTCCCCCACTTTTCTTATATATTTTTTTTCCTTTTTTTGGTTTTCTCCTCCCCTTTTCTTTTCAGTTTTTCACCTCCTTTTCCTTCACCTGCCAGTAAATCATGGCAGGGAAAATTAAAGTGGCAGAGCCATTTCCTGTTGAGTTCCCCTCTGTGGATCCCGCACAAACGCCGCTGACCTTTGTGTAAAAACATTATGCAAAATGACTGTTTTTCATTTTTATTGACGCCTCATCATCAGGATGTTCTGAGGTGTCACAAATATACACTGCTTTAATATACACTTGTCCTGGAAAAAGATTAATTAGCATGCGCTGTGGCTATTTATAGACATATTTGTGAACAGGGGTTGTCATTAACTGAATTATTGTCTGTCGCCACATCCAACACTTCTGTTGAAATAATTCAATCAGTTATGGAAAGTGTAGCCTGTAATCAGATTTTCCAAACCTGATTACATTTTGTTGACAGGACATTGGTGGGTCTAGCGGTTGCTGGGTGTGACAGGATATTCCACCACAAGGTTACGGCGTCCTGGAGCAGTCGTCCGCCGCCATATGGACCCACAGATCAACACCAAAGCATCCGCAGAGAAAAACTACAGGAAACAGCCTTACATATGATTAATAAGGTTACTATGAACTAGTGATGTGCAATATCACTGTACTTCCTGGCTTTGTTATTTGTTTTAATAACAAAAAAATTATATATATATATATATATATATATAATGTTTGTTGTTATCTCCTCCTTAAAACAAAACTCTGAATGAGTATAATGTGGAATATTTCTGAAATGCCATTCACAATAACAAAAAAAAGATTTAAAATAAAAACATTAAAATAAATGCTTGCTTAATTTTTAAGAACTACAATAAGGATGAAAACTTGTATCTTCATTATTGTTACATGAACATGTTGTCTTGAAAATACTGGACATTTAAATAACTCTTCTCCTCAAGTCACCCCAAGTGCTTTACATTATTCATTCACTCTCACATTCTCCCTCTGGTGGTGGTAAACTACATTTTTGGGGAGCAGACTAACAGATGCGTGGCTGTCACTTCATGTCTACAGTCCGAAACGACGACCACCAAACATTCATACACCAGTGTGAGTGACACTGGACGCTTGCCCAAGGACACAACAGCACATGACTAGGACAGAGTGGGATTCAAACCGTCAACCCTTCGATTAATAGACAACCTGCTCTACCAACTGAGCCATGGCTGCCCCCATACTCTGAGTTATGCTGAGGATCCAAATAATATTATTAGATGATCTGTAAACCGATCAGTTGTGGTGAAGAAGGAGCTGAAGCCAGAAGGCAAAGCTCTCGATTTACCGATCGATCTACGCTCCGACCCTCACCTATGGTCATGACCGAAAGAATTAGGTCACGGGTACCAGCGGCTGAAATTTGTTTCTTTGCAGGGTGGGTGGGCTCAGCTTTAGAGATAGGGTGAGAAGATTGGACATCCAGGAGAGACTGGGAGTAGAGCCGCTGCTCCTCCAGGTCCAGAGGAGTCAGTTGAGGTGGCATCTAGTGAGGGCGCCTCCTGGACGCCTCCCTGGGGAGGTGTTATTTTACTGATATTTGTTATTTTACTGATATTTGTTATTATTTTACTGATATGTTATTTTACTGATATTTGTTATTTTACTGGTATTTGTTATTTTACTGGTATTTGTTATTTTACTGGTATTTGTTATTTTACTGGTATTTGTTGTTATTGTACTGATATTTGTTATACAAGTTATTTGTATTTTGTACAATGACAAATATATTGTGATTCTATTTCCACTCATATTAGTTTCATCTCTTGGTTGTGGATCAGAATAGTAAATTATATACAAATTAATTAATTCTATTCACTTCATTACTTTGTCCATTTATCCATTTTAATTTCAGTTCTGTCGTTTGTTGTGTCGATTTATTTTAGTGGACTTTCTGTTTGTGTTTTTCTTTGGAACACATTTTGAATTTGTCATTCTGTAGTCGTCCTTTATTTTCTACCAGAGAGAGAGAGAGACAGAGGGTGAGAGAGAGAGAGAGAGACAGAGGGAGAGAGAGAGAGAGAGAGAGAGACAGAGGGAGAGAAAGAGACAGAGACAGAGGGAGAGAGAGACAGAAAAACACAGAGAGACCAACAGACAGACAGAGACAGACACAGAGAGACAGAAAGAGAGAGAGACAGAGAGATAGAAATAGAGAAACTGAGAGACAGAGAAACAAAGAGACAGACACAAAGGGACAAAAAGAGACATAGAGAGAGACAGACACAAAGAGAAAGAAGCATGGAAAGAGAGAGACAAAGAGACAAAGAGACATAGAGAGAGAGACAGAGTCAAAGAGACAGACAGACACAAAGAAACACAAAGAGAGAGGGACAGAGAAACACAGAGAGAGAGGGACAACGGGACAGACAGAAACAGATAGAGACAGAGCACTCAGCAGAAACATAAACTGGTAAAACTAACATCAATATTAGATGATCCATCTACTATCAACACTGAGTAAAGACACTCAGCAGAAGAGTGGACATGAGTACAGATGTTTTCTATGTTTAGAACACGCACACACACACACACACACACACACACACACACACACACACACATACATACACATACACACACACACACACACACACACACATACATACACATACACACACACACACACACACACACACACTAAACCTGCAGATTTAGAGCTAGACATAAATAAAGGACTCAGAAAAAAGAAGCTGAAGACTAGGATGAAGCTCCGAGGTCTTCACTGCCTCCATTGTATTAATTATTAGTCAGATAAACATATGTTCCATAGGCCAACTGGTCCCTACTGGATCCACCTGACAGCACAAGTACCGCCTCAGAGCTTTTATTTATTTATTCATTTATTTGTATTTCATTCCAGACCATTTTCCTGTTGGACCCAGAAACCTGGAGGACTCTCCAGGACACAAGCAGCTCAGTTCAGACCCACACATGTAACTCATTCTGCCACCGTTTTACACATGAACGGAGGAAAAATAACCAGTGTTTTTGACTTTTGCAGTTTCAGCTTTTAACCCTTTAACCCCCAACGAGTCTGTGGTGAGCATCTGGAAAGCTTTAGATTAAATATTTAGTCTCTCAGATATGTTCAAACGCTCAATAACTATTAGCCTAGCCATTAGCCTATCCCTATTCATTACATGTATGGGTCTAGTGGTGCTTCATAGTCAGGGGAGGCGGGGCTAAAACGTTGTCCTTTAAATCCTTCTGTATGCAATAGGACGGTACTACAACCAATCAGTGTAATCATTAGGATGACGTAGTTAGACGCCGAAAAGTTCACGAAGGAGTCTCAAGAAAGTTAGGAATGACTAAACAAAATGGTGGATTATGGAGTTTAACGACTGTTAATCTTCACCCGTTGTTCTTCTTCTTCTATGGTTGCTTCTCTCCAAATCGTCGCAGCAACACTTTGTTACACCCGCCCCCTGACTCTATACATATATTGTGATTGGTCGGCCAGTTTCAGGGAAATCTAACCAAAAGTTGAATCAAGCGATGTTGGGTGAGATTAAAAATAAATAAGTAAAAATTTAAAAATTAAAAAAAAATCAATGTCTACTTTTTGTAGTAATTTGCACATGTGTATGTTTTCATTAGTTTTTATCGTAACTGCTGTGGACTGTATGTGTGTATGTAGTAGAACCTATCCAGCACAGATCATAAATATCCTGAAGGGCCTGGATCTGATCTGCAGTATTGTGATAACTCAAGCAGTGTCATTTTGACCTTTTCATTCTTGTTCTTATTCAAACCCCCTCCCCCCATGCGTACAAAAACTCGATTTCCCACAGTTCCCTGGGCACCTCCTCTCTCAGTCTAATGTTAATAGACTGTATGAACCCCACTGTAGTAGTCGTATATTCAGAGGAATGTTCACCTTCTCTGTCCTTTCTCACACCTATGTGATTAACTGCCAGCACCCATCTGTCTTTTCTTCAGCTTTTTCTCAGGTGTTTTTTTTTTTACCTCCCCCCTCCTCCCCCCTCCCTCACCTAAAGGGGAGATGAGAGAATTATTTGGTTTAGTTTGTCTGTCTATCTGTCAGTTCTTTAGACAAAAACTACTGAACCATTGTCCATGAAATTTTCAGGTAAGTGCAAGGTAGTCCAGAATAGACCCTATAAAATTTTGGTGAAGCAAGGTCAAAGGTCACCAAAAATATGTTTTCACGATGATAAATAACAGGTCAAATCATGAATTTCCTTTTCATTCCTGTACACTCAGTTTTACATATAGTTTCTTTTTGCTCTCACTGTTGATGTGCATTGACATTAGATCCATTAAAAACAAATTTAAAGACTTCATAGGTCAAAGGTCACAATAAAGGTCCAAATCAAATTTTAAATATAACTTCCAAACTCCTCCTCTTACAGACTTTCCAGTGAGCACCAAAATGTTGGTCTTTCAGTTCTGCTTCTTGTGAGTATATATTTTGACCTATTGTTGACTCCAGAGGTCAGGGGTCACTGAGTCAGTACCTAAAAAACTAAAATGGACTATAACAGAAAACCAGGTGGAGATAGAGGCTGTGTCCAAAATCCCTCACTCACTCCCTAAACCTTACTCCCTACATATGGAAATAAATGCAGTGTGCTACATAGTGAAAACTTTCCGGACACTACTATGGCGCTGTTTAATCGCGTCATCACCGTCGAACAATTAAAACATAACAGTGTCGTCTCTCACATAATTAAAAAGGCGTTTTTGTACTGTCTGCAATAAAATTTCAAAAATGAATTGGCTCACAACTGTTGTAGTGTTATTAACTTTTAAACAACTCTAACAGACTTAACATTTACTGAACAGCTCCTGTAGCTCTGCTGGTAGGACGTCTCTTTTAATCATAAATCTCCTTTTCCTTTGGCCATTTTTTAATTTGTGCAATGCATGATGGGATATAATGCTTTGGTTAGTGACCATCTATGTCCACCACATTTCACGGTGGATTGTGGGATACATTGAATGACTATATAGTGATTATAAATAGTT
>CM035788.1:6347165-6359665 GCA_020466265.1 Siphamia tubifer
CAAAGCCGGTTACTATGATCATATGAATCCATTATTTTTTAAATTCTCATGTTTTGAATTTTAGAGACTTGGTTTATTATAGAACAATGCAAATCATGTTTAAAGTAAATAATAAAACAGTGTGCAGAAGTTCTTCAAAGGGTCTGAGAGTAAATATGAGTTAAGAGATGGAAGTAAATTTGTGTTACCAAAAGAAGTGAAAAGAAGATGTATTTCATTTAGTTTGAGTGCTGATCTCAAACTAAAGCAAACATCCTGTGTTATGTTCAAGAAATCATTATGTGCATTTTTATTTAGGAGTTATGGCTGTAATTGAAAGGGGGTGGGGGTCATGTATGTGCATGAGTACGTATGTATGTGTATATATATTTATGTATTTTTGGTTTTTCTTTTCTCTACCTGTTTGATATGATGAATTGTGTCACTCTGATGGATGGTAGGTATTAATAAGCTTTAATTCTGCCTGAGCCTTTTTCAGTCTTATTCTCTATTGTTCTCTCTTTTTTTTGCTGCTTTGAATGTAAGGACATTTAAAAATACGGACAGAAATTAATCTGGGAACTTTGAAAATGTCACACTCCGTCCTTATGGGTTAAAATAAAATAAAAAATAAAATACAATTTGAAAACTTAAAATAAAAAACAAATCCAAACACTATTTGCTGCAAGAGCAGGAAGGTGCTGAGGTTAGAATTGACGCTGCACAGTGTTAGTGACCTCTGGAGGCATGGCTGTAGGAGGGGGTGGGGGGTGTCCTGAAAAAAGAGGTTTGGAATTTATTGTCAAATATTAGCTTTCTTCAACCGTTTCTTTTCCAGGATTTTCCACCCTACCTTTAATCGATTACAAAAACAATCGATAACTGTGGCTGTAATTTCATAAAGTCAAAGTCTGGGACACACGGGTCAACAAAACATACGATAGAATCATTTCTGAATGGATTAAAGGCGGTTCCTCTAACATCTGATACCAATAAACTCCTTTTTACTTTAAATCTGCAGATAAACTGGCAAACATACGAGTGGATCTGATGTGTAATTTATTTACAGAATTCTGTTCTGCTGAAGCCCGCTGGGCCACTTCTGATCTCAGTGATCTTTGCTTTGTACCCACAGGCTGTTGTGCTTCTCATGGATGGTGTAACTGTGAACCCCCCCCCCCACCCCCACCCCCACCCCTCTCTCCCCCCAGGCAGTGTTTTCAATATTCCTGAGCGTACGTGCGTTTACAGAACGTGTCAAAGTCCACATGATGGAACATCCACAGATTTTTACTGTGGCGAGCAGATAAAGATCCAACAAAACGCCAAAGGGTCCGAACAGCAGAGTCTGCTCCTGCTCGGATCTGGTCCGGTGGGGTCTGGTCTGGTGGGGTTGGGTAGGGTTTAACCCATTAACACCCAGACCATGTCCAAGTGTCTTTCAAGTGTCACCATTTATTTCCCAGTCCCCTGAATGGAAGAAGGGTACTGGGTTTTTTGTTTCTTTTTGTATGTTTGTCTGTTTCAAAAGGTCAGAGGTCACTGGGGCAATGGACTATAATGGAAAAACGAGTGAAGTTAGAGACTGAGTTACTATTAATGACTGATCAACCTGATAAACCTGGCATGGGCTTCAAAATGATGTAATGACCTTTGACCTTGAGTGACCTTTTAAATGGTAAAGATAAATGCTAATAAATCCACATTTTCTGTCCACTTCCTTTCATAACTTTTCCTCTGGTTGTGCTGTTTCCACACATGCATTTTATATTAAAGCATTTAACCAATCACATTTCATCCATCACTTGTTGCCAGGCAGAGTCAGTCACAGAAGTCTGCCTGGAGGCCTTCACAATTAATTCTGCAGGTCGTCGAAGCAACAAGTGTTGATGACGTTGTTGCTTCAACCAATCACATTTTGAGTTGTATACTGCATTTCTGCATAAGATAGTTTTATAGACATTAAACAGTCATTGAGATGTGGATTAATTCTGATGGAGAACTACGGAAGGTGTGAAATGTACGACCAGTCACTGTACCATAATAATTTATGTGTGAAAAAAAGTAATAAAAAAAGGACCAGACTTTGACAAAAAAGAATATATGTATGTTTATATATATATATATATATATATATATATATATATATATATATATATATATATATATATATATATATACTGTATATATATTTTTTTAAACTAAGGAATTATAATAATAATTAATAGAATTAATTTTTATATTCTTATACTTTGAAACTGAATGGCTCTTTGAAGCCCAAACATCTTTTTATTGGTTTCTTTAAAATAATAATAATAATAACAACAACAATAACCACAAGATAATAATAATAATAATAAATATATTAAACTAAAATTTATATGAAATAAATGTGTATATCATTTTAAAAAATTAATTAATTCTGTCCTTTTATTTTTTTATTTTTTTATTTATTTGTATATTTTTTATACTTTGAAACAGAATGTCTATCTGAATCCCAAACACTTTAAAACATGTATTATTATTATTATTATTATTATTATTATTATTATTATTATTATTATTATTATTATTATTATGGTTATTATTTTTTTTATTATTATTTTTCTTTTACTTTGAAACTATGGGAGCAGCTCTATAGAGAAAAATGCTACAAAAACAGCTACAGAAAAACATAAACCATTGAATCTAGAATGAACCAAAGTGTGGTCAGTGACAGTGAAGGTGTAAAAGCAGTGAGTGTTGATTACGTAAAACTGTGGTACGCTGCACTAACTTTAATATCATTAGTCTGAAATGACTCTTTGAAGCTGTAACGATTTTCTTTTTTTCTTTTTTTTGCAGTAATATAACTAATAAACACATCTGCTGACGGCAGAGTGAGATCATTTACATGTCCTTTTTAGCATTTAATCAATTTCATCCACTTGATAATGACATTTTAGGAGGGTGCAAGTATTTTCATCCATAAATTAAATTAAGGAAAAAGAAAAAAATCCATCATAAACTCTCTGCATCTATCTACTGAGAAGTTAAAGCAGTACTCAGAGAAGCTCAGTGCTAATTAACACCCCAGTGTGTGTGTGTGTGTGTGTGTGTGTGTGTTTCAGTCTGTTAGTGTGTTAAATGTACCTGATTGGATCATGAAGATGAAAACTTGAGTTTTCTTCTCATACTCCCAATTAATTTAAATGCCTGCAGAGCAGAGTCTGACTGGTCCATTCACTTCATCCTTACATTAACTCTGTATACTATTCTGGACTAATTTAGCTTTAAAACACCTGAAAAATACCTCTACAAATTAAAAGTCCAACTGTTCTTCAACTGTTTGCAGTACAGATAAAATAATGGGCTCTTTGTTAAGGTAACACCCTGTAGTTTGGACTAAAACATTTACTGTTTATTACTCTGTTGGCGTTTATCTGTTTCTTTTTTTGCAACATAAGTGAAAAAGCTATGGATGGATTTGGCTGAAATTTTCAGGAAATATCAATACTGTTACAAGGAACAAATAACACAATTTCAGTGATCAGTGGATGTATGTGGTTGTGTGTGTGTGTGTGTGTGGGGGGGGGGGTCTGCTTTGGCAGAGTCTGCACTTTTTTTGTAGTTTAACAGGTAAAAAGCTGTAGTTTACACTTACAAACACTAATACATTTAGACCCCCGCCCATACATTTTCTGTGAAACCCAGGTTGTATTTGTCTATGTTTGGTAGGTATGGGTTCAAACACATAGTTTTCCAACAGACGATCCTTTGCAGTTCAAAGTTGACAACTTTATTTGTAAAAATGTTAGTTTTAGATAAATGTTTCTATGGTTATAATTATGTGTTTTACAGAAGTGAAATTTGGACAAAGAGAGAGAGAGAGAAATAAAAAAAGAAAAGAAAAGAAAAGAAAAGAAAAGAAAAGAAAAGAAAAGAAAAGAAAAGAAAAGAAAAGAAAAGAAAAGAAAGGTGCCCAAAAGCATGAAATGGAAGTAAATAAAGTAAACCTCAAAAATAAGGAGTTATTGTGTTATATTTTGTTGTTTCCAAGAGAATACATGTGATAAATATTCTGTCTTTGAGAGTTTGATGCTGTGCGGTGCTGAATTTGCATACATTTCAGCTCCAAATAAGTAACATCATTTTAAAAATTGCAGTAAAAAAGACTAGAATGAACACCATTCCATCCACTGACAAAGATGACAACTACAGCAAACTATGATAAAAAAAAAAAAAACTAATAAAAAATATATAAATAAAAAATTGAAGAATGTGATCAATTGTGCACATGGTGAACCGTAACCTTCAAAAATAGCTATTTTTGAGGGAGGGAAATGAAAAATAAAGTGTAATGTCAAAGACAGGGATCAGGAATGGTCACAGAAAAGTTTAAAGCTTCAATTCCTTAAACTTTATGATCTGTGGCATTTAAAAAGGTATCACCCTTTTGTGTTTTGTTTTGTTTTTCAGCTAAATTTGGAGCTATATGGTGGAGCGACCAAGGTCGATAGAGCTAATCTGAGCACAGATTGTGATGGAGGAGCTCAAATTTGGATCAAATGCAACTTTGTCATAACAACAAAAAAAGAAAAAAACTAAATTTTAGAAGGTCTTTATTTCAAAACTATTAGGGATATTGGTCTAAAATTTGTATTATTTCATAAGTCCATAAGAGGAACCTATGTGAATTTTTTTGAGAATTTTCTGAGAGGGTCATCTGGGAGGGTCTGGATGCTTTGTCATTCGTTCTTTAGTTTTTCAAAATAAAACCAAAAATAACAATGAAAAAATAACTTGTTTTTTCATTATTTGTTTCCAGAACCAAAATGAAAAACAGATAGTGATGCATTTTTTTCCTTTTTCCTTTTTGTGTTTAAATGAATAATACAAAAAACAGATAATTGTTTTTTCCTGTTTTATTCAATTTTGACCTGAAGCAATTTGAGTAAAGTGGGAATCAATCTTAACAACCGAAAGAAACATGGCCACCAGACTTGAAGATCATTATAGTATGATATTACACCAATTTTCTCTGTGGTCATATCTTCAGGTCTTAGGGCGACCCTCTTAGTTTCCCCAAATAGGATGTAGGTTTACATCTTTATCACTGTGGGTCACGGTCATTTCCGGTTTACTCAATTTGCTTCAGGTCAAAATTGGATTAAACTGAAAACGACTGTTGTCAATTTTTTTTCCATTATTCATTTAAACACAAAAAGGAAATTGAAAAACCATAACATTATCTGTTTTTTAATTTTGGTTTTGGAAACAAATGATGAATAAATGAGTTGTTGTTCTGTTCTGTTATTTTTGGTTTTATTTTGAAAAACAAACAAATGATACACCGATCGACATGGAATGATCCTTAAATATTTTTGTGCTTATTTTATTAGTTTGTAACTGATAGTGGGGTAACAACAGATATTAATATTCATGTTTATGGAATAACTTCTCGTATTATCTTGCAATTATAATAAAGACACAAATCATCACATTTTTGATTTAATGAAAAAAAAAATCATGACACACTTAAACTCACTTTCTGCACATGCAAATTTGTGTTTCCTGCACATTTATATCTGATTTTACCTCTGGCTTAAGCCTTTTATGAACTGGATTTTATTTCTAAGCACTTTGAGCTACACTCCTTATATAAAGGTGCTATACAAATAAAGTTTCTTATTATTATTAATATTATTATATTTACGCAGATGTTGGATGTAAACGCTGCTACATAAGGTTTACAGCTGAACACTGATCATGGTTCTGTTCCCAACATTTACAAACATGTAGGATATGAAAAAGAAAAAACAGACGATGAAACCCAGTGTTATCTGCACTGATGGAAAGGGACAAGCGGGATGAGCGAGGGAAGAGAGAGAGGAGAGGGAGGAGAGGGGGGCTAAGAGCTCAGAATACAGAGGTAGAAGAAAAAAAAAAACTGGAGTTATTTAAAACGCAGCAGAGAGAGGAGAGGACCAATTCAACTAGCACTTACCTACAGGTCACTTACTGTTAATGGAAAAGATGGGAGTGATGGACAGATGGAAGGAAGAGTGAGAGCAGAGGAGGGAGTCAGGGGTCAGAGGTCAACAGGATGTGAAGATAGCTCCCAAAAATTCACGGCTACGTAAAAGCAGAGGAATTACCTGTCGTCTAAGAGGCTGAACCTGCACATAAGTGGATCCTTCAGATGCTGATTCGGGCTCATTCTGTTGTGATTCATGTTTTTCTGCATCATGTCCTACTTCAACAGTGATTGGATCAGAACACACACGTTTGAAAAGAACTGCTCAGAACAATCTGAGCTCGTCTGGCAGGAGTGTGAGTCATGGAAAGATGCCACGTCTACAGCCGAGTCTGACAGTACAGACTGCACAGGCATCAAACAGACAGGTGTCAAACAGACAGACAGACAAAACTAGCCCACCAAAGAGGCCAAACTGTCACATCAAAAGGTCCAAAACCAGCCTGACAAAGGGTCCAAAGTCAGCCCGTCATAGGGGCCCAAACCAGTCTCCCAAAGGGGCAAAACCAGCCCGCTAAAGGGGTCAAACCAGCCTGTCATAGGGTCCATACCAAGCATCTCCAAACTGTTCCACAAAGGGCCGGTGTGGCTGCAGGTGTTTGTTCCAACACTTAATTAACCAAATTATCTCAGTCTTCAGAGTCAATTGGTCAAACTGTGGTTGGAACAAAAACCCGCAGGCACACCGGCCCTTTGTGGAACAGTTTGGAGATGCCTGGTCTGTACTGACCCATGGGAGGGGTCTTCAATAGTGATCGACCGATATGGAGTTTTTTTGGGCAGATAAGGTTTTTTTTTTATTTTTTTTTATTTTTTTTTACATCAGCCTAGGCTAATACAGGCTGCTGATATTTGGAGCCAATGTGGGTTTTTTTTCCCTCTGTCAAATGATAACAAATGTCCCCACCCCACCCCCACAGGATGTGCCAGGTCCAGGTCTAACTAAGTGTGAATATATGCAAAACCAATTTAATATAAACTGTGTAGTGTTTAAAAGGAGCCTCCATGGACATTCTGAGTGTGTGTGTGTGTGTGTGTGTATGTGTGTGTGAGCGAGAGCGAGAGAGTGAGAGTGGTGGTGATGGGTGGGGGGGTGGGGGTGGGCTCTCTGTTTTTCTTTGTCTGGCCTTTATTTCTCAGACAGGCTTCTGCAGAAACACATCCCAGACTCGTCTCCTCATCAGTTTGTGCATCCGACTGAACAACCATCCAGCTACAGAGCTAAATAAACTCAGCCTAAAAATAACTGTCGACCAGTGGCAGAAAGCCTGGATGCCCATATAAGGGCATGAAGTCAGCTGATCAAGATAAATAAAAGATGTGCTGAAGGGGATGAGTGATGGCCATGACGACAATATAATCATGTAAATATAAATGAATGTATTCTTTAGTGGGGTTTTTTCCCCATATAACACACTTCTCATTAGTCAGGGCTCTAGAGTGCACATGCAACCTAATTTCTCAAAAGTGCGACAAAAAAAAAATTTACGTCGCACTAGTGCGCCCGGCCTTGAGAGAAAAACAAAAGTCTGCAACTCTACAAGTCTCCGGGAGATCAACAAGAGACGAGACTCACTATTTGCATGTCAGTTCATGCAGATGGGTGTGGTTTGGGTTGTACATAGTCCTGCACCTTACTGAGTATGTTCTAATAACGTTCTAATTAGTTGTCAATACATACACTTGCATTAGCTTCATGCTAACAGCTATATGCTAACGGCTATCCTCTGCAGCTGCATGTGCATCACACACACTCATACTGTACGTACATGTGAGGGTCATTTATCATTATCAGTTTCTGAGCTGTAGACGACATGTTGTAAACAGTAAACCTCTGCTGTAACCATGATGTGACAATTCATGTATTGCATCAGAGTGAAATTAATCAGTCGATTCGGCTGAAATTTGGTCAGTTTCATCCTTGTATCTGTGTCCTTGTACATGCCAAATTTCAGAATGATCCGTCAAGCATTGGGGACGCTAGCACACACACACAGACAAACTGTTAAACCAATAATAACTTTGTAAAAATTAGATTCATGAACTTATAATAACTACTAAAATAACCACATTAAAACATGTTAATCCACATTGCAAAGCTAGCACATTTTGAGATGTTTTGCCTCCAGTTAAGCCACGCCCTCTAATTTCTGTCCCATTGTTTAGAAACTGTGAAAAGTTCTATGTTGTGAAATCGTAGACTTGAAGCTGAGGTAAAGGTTGTCAATAAAATAAAATACATTCCACTACAAAGTCAGTCCCTCCAATTTAAAAGATGTTGAATGAGTCAAAAATAAATAAATCCAAATGCGTTGCAACGAAATTGACACTGAGCGTGTTGTTTGACCCTAAAAAAAGAGAAAAGTTGAGTCCATTAGCAGCAGAAGTCGCTGCAGTGTCCCGGTCACAGCCTCTGTTCGCTGTGAAAAATCACTGATGTGATGGTGCAGGAAGGCTGACAGCTGTGTAAAGCAGCACACACTTACACCTGTCCGCTCACATTACAGCCGCCATTATTCCTGGGAAATCAACAGCAGCTCTCACCGTTGAAACTTCCGCCCCGCCTTGGGATCGCAGCATTGGCCCCAACACACTGGATTTCCAATTTTCACTCTTGTGTCACACCTGACTATTTTTAACAAACGGTGGCGCTCCCACTTTGTTCGGTGACAGATGTAGATCTGCGAACATCAAGAACTGTTTACATATGACTCACCTGGAAGGGCTTAGTTTCTATTTTTATACACAGTTTGGTTCCATAATGTTAAATCTGATTAATGAGTTGTTACTGCACCCCACCCCACCCCACCCCGTGAGGTGGGGTATTATTTTTCAGTCAGTCTGTGTATTTGTCTGTCTTGTTTTTTTTTTTATTTGTTTGTAATTAGCTAAAAACTGTTATACTGATGTTCATGAATTTTTTTTTAGAAAAGGTGCTAGGTGGTCCAGAATAGATCACATAAAATGTTGGTGAATGTAGATCAAAGGTCATAGTCACCAAAAATGTGTTTTCACAATGATAAGAGATAGGGCAAATCAGGTCAAATGTGTGTGAGGGGGGCGGGGTTTGTTGTACTGAGCACCACTTGTTAATCTCGTCCAACATTGGTTGGTAGAGATTATGGTAATAACTGTGTGTCTGCAGAGACATATCATGTTATAATTCAATTAATACTTGATATATCACCATGAAATGACATGGGCATATACATATAGGTAATGTGCATCAGATGCAATGATCCGTTTGAGTAAAGGTCAAAGTTCAAGGTCACAATTAATTAAAAGGTCAAAATCTCGTTATCGGTTATAACTCACGAACGGAGGGTCACAGAACTTTCAGATTGGTACAAAATGATGCAGAATGAAGGTTTAGACAATTCTCATAATTGGTGTTATCACCTACGACCGATAGATTTGAGATCTCTGGAGGTCAAAGGTTACATGTTGCAAAATTCACTTCTGTAAGACTGTTTGTGTATGTCAAGCATAGACATATCACGCTATAACTTGATAAATACTGATAAATATTTACACACACTGACACATAAATACATTTTACTAAATTATCAATATTGCAAAAGGTCAAAGGTGAAGGTTGCATTTAGCAGTAAGGTCAAAATCACATTATTGGCTCTAATTCAAGAACGGGTTGTCATAGGAACTTGAGATTGGCACAAAATAGGGGCGAGATTACGCATTCACTCAATACTTGTTTTGTGTGTGTGTTTCTCAGCAACTTTAAGCAAAAATTATTTAACAAATCTCCATGAAATTTTCAGAAAAGATGTGAAGTGGTCCAAAATAGATCCCAATACATATTAGTGACTGTAGGTCAAAGGTCAAAGTGGCCAAAAAAATGTGCATGTAGGTTATTTTTACTTTCACTGTTGATTTGCATTGGCATCAGAACCTTGAAGGATACATTTGAAGACTCTAGGTCAAAGGTCAAGGTCACAGTGAAGGTCAAAATCAAAGTGTGGATATAAGTTTTGAACTCTTCATGTTAGAAACTTCCATCAAAATGTTGTTTTTTCCACTTCAGTATAGTAAAGGTTATTCTGTTTCTGATTCTGAGAAGAAACACTTGAATTGTGTTGAAAGACTGAAGCTCTGCTCAGTTTTTATTGGATAATATTATAAAAGGTCATTTTTTTGGTTGTTGTGAACTTGAACAGACACAAATCAATACTTGGATCAGCCCTCCGGTTTTATTTTCTGCTGTCGTTTTTCTTCATATTTCTTCTTTTTAACCTCGACACACTTTATTTTTTCTGCAGCTCTTGTCTTTTCATCCATTTCTCTCATTCCATCCTGATGTGTTAATTCTACTGTTTTTATTTTTGTATTCAACTGTGATGGATGGATGGATGACAATTGTGTCAGTGGATGGATGGATGGATGACAATTGTGTCAGTGGATGGATGATGGATGACAATTGCGTCAATGGATGGATGGCTGGATGACAATTGTGTCAGTGGATGGATGATGGATGAGAATTGTGGCAATGGATGGATGGATGGATTACAATTGTGTCAATGGATGGACGGATGGATGGATGAATAGCAATTGTGTCAGAGGATGGATGGATGACAATTGCGTTGATGGATGGGTGGATGGATGGATGGATTACAATTGTGTCAATGAATGGATGACAATTGTGTCAATAGATGGATGGATGGATGGATGGATGGATGTTTTTTGTATTTGACAGTAAACAGTGAAAACCATCTCTGTTTTCCAACCTGACAATGTGTGTGTGTTGATGTTGAAGGGTTTTGGAAGGGGGAGGGGGGTGGGGTGGGGATGGGGGGCTGAGGAGAGCAGGTAAAGGTCAAAGCTGACAGCCTTTTAGCAAAGCTGCCAACAGCATCCAGAGAAAAACACAGACAGACGAGGAGATGGAGGGAGAAGTGTGTGCACAAACAGACATGAAGAATGAGGGAGATGGATGGATGATAGGCTGAGAGGGGAGGGGCTACTGAGGGAGATGGATGGATGATAGGCTGAGAGGGGAGGGGCTACTGAGGGAGATGGATGGATGATAGGCTGAGAGGGGAGTGGCTACTGAGGGAGATGGATGGATGATAGGCTGAGAGGGGAGGGACTACTGAGGGAGATGGATGGATGATAGGCTGAGAGGGGAGGGGCTACTGAGGGAGATGGATGGATGATAGGCTGAGGGGGGAAGGGGGGGCTACTGAGGGAGATGGATGGATGATAGGCTGAGAGGGGAGGGACTACTGAGGGAGATGGATGGATGATAGGCTGAGAGGGGAGGGGCTACTAAGGGAGATGGATGGATGATAGGCTGAGGGGGGAAGGGGGGGCTACTGAGGGAGATGGATGTTAGAAAAAAAGTCAGAAAAACTAATGAATGGATGAATCCATCCATCCATCCATCCATCCATCCATCCATCCATCTACTGACACAATCGTCACCCATCCATCCATTGACACAATTGCCATCCAACCATCCATCCATCCATCCATCCATCCATCCATCTACTGACACAATCGTCACCCATCCATCCATCCATCCACTGACACAATTGCCATCCATCCATCCATCCATCCATCTGTATACAAGCTAGTTCACAGTTTGCTGAACATTTCACACAAACACATGAAGGCAGAGTCTGGGGAGGGAGACAAACTGGCCAACGACGCTGACTTCAACCTGCACAAACGAAAACAACGAGGCCGTAACATCATTTGCCAAAGAGTCATCACTGAGGTTCCTGACCAACGGGGGCGTAAAAATTACTCTTTGTGTGCTCATGGGTTCGTAGGGACTCGTCCACCAGCATGCTGTCCTTGGGTCTTACAACACCCACCGTCTCCTCACCTTCCTAGAGGAGCAAACAGACATCCTCCTCCTTAGGTCCTAGGCACATCCCATTTATGTGATCATTTGGGACAGTGTCCACAGAATAAAGAGAACACAGAGTTTTTATACGTCTGTCTGCCACCATACTCCCCTTTCCTGAAACCAATAGATTCACCATTCAAGGGCAAAAAAGAATAAAACCTGTGGATGAGGTGATGTAGCCCAATGCAGCTTAGTAATGGTAGTGTGTGTGTGTGTGGTATGAATAAATTAAATGAAAAAACCTCACACCCTGAACATGTTTTCAGAGCACTGTTTTGTGCAATAGATTCTGTTTTTGCATTGACTTGTTACAGTCGAGTACATGCAGTATTTTCACACATGTAAATGTCAGAGAATTAACATTCATTACTGTAAAGATTTGGCAGTTATGAAACAAAGAACCTTGTCACAAATTGAGCGATAAGTTTTTCATTGTTTTGCTGTAGTGTGTAATGATGTGTTTATTATTATTATTATTATTATTATTATTATTATTATTATTATTATTATTATTATTTAGTGTTTATATTTGTAAAAGCTTCAAGCTGGTGTGAAAGAGTTGTTTGTGTTTATGTCGCTTTAGAAAAGGGTGTTGTGGGAATATAGAGGAAACACTTGTAAAAATGTGTTTTAACA